>VWZV01006692.1:601039-665158 GCA_013397155.1 Irena cyanogastra
AAAAAAAAAAAAAAAAAAAAAAGAATGGATGGAAACAGAAAATGCAGGGTTGGTATTCTGCTCAGCTGCATGTGGCTGTAAGGGAAAGCAAGAGTTACTGTCATATATGAGATATAACAGACATATTCAAGGGTTTTGCTTTTGCACATTTCATTCCTTTATTGGAAAGAGGATAAAAGTCCTATAACTTTTGTCAGCTAATGAAGAAAAGTACTTGGGAGCTGCACTAATTGAATGAATAGAAAGGGCTGTACACCAAAGATCAGGAGCTGGGGTTTTATTCACATCTCTGTTATTTGCCTTTTAGTCTTTTCCATCCTCACAGTGGAGATGCTAATGCTTAGCTGCCAACAGAAAATATTTTCTTATCTACAGCTGAAAAGTACTACATAAGTCTAAATATTATTTCAGTATCTTCTTCCCACCCACTCAGTAAGTAAAATATGAGAGAGTTATGGAAAGTGATGTGATAATTATTACACAGAGGCTGAGCTTTGAAGGCATGTTATAGCTCATTATATATAATACCTCTCAGACACTATGCCAATGAGCTTGGTATAAAAACTCAATAGAACAGATATTTAGCAGCCTAAAATGGCCACAGATAGAGCAGCAGAGTTGCAGTTTCCTTTAACGAACAACATGACTTAGTGTCGCGAGCCACTTGGGGGGCAAAGCTTCCCATCATACTGCAAGCTCTGATTACAACCCAATAAAGGATGCTCCACTCTTCCAAGCTCTGAACATGGAATGCATTCACTGCTGAGTTACCAGGAGGGCAAATAGTTAAACATCACTTCCTTTTTTTTTTTCAGGCTTTAAAAGCAATTTCTAATTTGCTATTTTTTTTTAGCTGCTTTATAATGCAATTAGAGAGCTCCTGGAAGCACTAATTGGATCATAAAGTGCCTTCTTCATGTTCCAGCTGAGGAGAGAGGAAAAAAAGATCACTTCACATCCTCTTTGCACCTGCTAAGATGTTTGTGAAACACCTTACAATTAAATTATAAGCACCTAGAGGAGACTTTAAATTGCATACTAGAGAGCTAGAACCTTGAGACAGAGAGCAGAATTCACAAACTCAAAGCTTTCAAAAGCCTCATATCCACCTTCTGGTACTTTTCTACCTCCTGAGGTGGAAAGAGACCTTTGTTTTTCCATTGCCCTGAGTTCTTAATATTCCCTCTCAAAACGATGGTTTAAGTATATCCTAAGCTAACTGCAATTTCTTGCTGAGTGTACAATATGTCTTTTCAATACTCTGACCCAGGAGGGAACCTGACAGCAGGCATAACATGGATGGTTCTTACAATCACTAACAGTTCCTGGGTAGTCATCTCTGAAATGAAACTGCCCAGCGGATGTGACGGGGTGGAGACTGTGGAGCTTTTATCCTCTGTGGAGGCTGGTATGGGGAAAAGAGACAATTACAGTGTTAAATCCGGAAATTGTATGACAACAGTGCAGGTTGCAGTAACCCTGGAACAGTGTGAGGGAGAGGAGAGCCAGGGACAGAGGCAATCAGAGTCTCATGAGACTGCTGTGCCATGCTGATGTTTTCAGCCTACTGTAGTGCAGGTGATCAGTTCCTTTCTCACGCTTCACGGTCTGCACAGTAGTATGAGAATGGGATTTTGCCTCTGGCAAAGAGGCTCTTCCTGTTTCTCACTGATGTATTAACCAGCATCAAATCTGTTAATACATCCATGTTTGAAATCAGTCAAAGTCTATCATGCCCTATCATGGTGCAGGCCTGCTGTCTAGGCCTCTTTGGAAAAGGCTATACAGAGACATCTGAAATCAGTGTATTCCTTTAGGGTTTGGTAGCAGGACTGTAATTCAGAGAACGGGGAAAAAATGTCTTCTAGGGCTCTAATTCAGAATGCAAATACACAAAACTCTGGCCAGTCAAGTAAAATACTATATCCAATAGCCCAAAGGCCTGGAGAGAGATGTCTCACCTACCATTGAGTCAATCTGGTAGAGATAGGGTAAGTGCACCTGTTCCTGCATATAGAATTGAACTGGAACTCTTTGATGCCTTGGGCTGTTCAGATATTTCTCCAAACACAGAGTTCCTAACTAGCATACAGCTTTGAGTTTTGTTCATAGAAATAATTAAGATACATAAACATATATTAATTTATTAATTAGAGCCCTACTGAAATCAATGTTCTTTAGACTGGTTTGAACCCAGATCTAAGCATCTCTCTTTCTGTTGTGGTAACTTCTCAACTTGTTCTTGAAGACTGCCAACAAATTGTTGTTTCTCATGAGATTTTTGTTCCATGAAATTCTCTATGGAATGATAATGCAGAGCTCTCAATATTAAGAGGCAAGTATGATGACTTGGTGGGCAGCCTATCTGGACCAGATTTTGAATGTGTGTAAGGTGGGTGAAAATCTCTAGCTGAATGCTAGAACTCTGTTTTGCTCCTGCTCAATAACATATTTTGATATTTTGTTGGTTTGTTGGCTTTTTGTAGCTTTTCTTCAAAGTCGTGAGATTTCATGGTTGGTTTTACTCTGTCAGTTTTCAATACGCATTTTCCTCTCTTCTTATTAAGTAATATAAATATACTTTGCAGAGTTTGATTTTGCATATATAACTTTCTGGGAAATTATGTTCACACATTGTTTAATTTGGATCATCCTATTTCCTACATCCTGTGTTTTTTTTAAAGGTGGTTATTTAATTATGGTTTGTTCATGTTGACTCTTCACCTAGTTATATCAATTTACAATATATCATTTATTCTCTTTCTCTACAGAGTGGTTTAATAAGAAACTGTATGCCTTAATGACAACATAGAGTATCACTTGTTCTACTAAAAGGGGACTACATGTTCTACTCTGCCCATTCTGATATCAGGGTGAGTTGCTGCCTATTAATTCATTTTGGTACGTCCAGGAGTCCACTTAAATCAATAGACTAACAGTGGTGTAAACTTTGAGTCACTTTTACACTGCTATTGGGCAAAAACCACATCACAAATCCTGATAAAATCAGCTACTCTTTGCAGACTGACTACACAAACACAAAAATACAAGGATGGTGCCCCCTTCAAGATACAGCTAGCTCAGAAAAGCAAATACCAAATTAGTCCTTTCCTGAATCAACAGCCAAAGGAAAAGCTGAAGACCACAAGCTGATCTGTTCCAGTTTCCATTATACAAAAACCTTTGGCTGCATCTTAAAATTTCAAAATAAAATATTGCTTCTTTCCTATTCTTTCTTATATGAGGTTCTTACTAAAAGACCCAAAAAAGTTGAAAGCACTTGAGTTGATAGTATTCTATCAGTCACAATTTAAATCAGTGTGAGCTCTTTGGGGCAGAAACCATTTTATAGTTCTCTGCTGGCAGTACACTATGCAGCGGGAATTGAAAGATGAGGATCCTAAGAGCTACTACCAAAAACTGTCATTATAAGCAAACCAGCATTACTTAGGAAGAGCCCTAAGTAGCAATTAGCAAAGCAATCAGAAGGAAAAAGTGTTGTCTTTCAAGATTCTGATCCACCTTCATACCTTATTTCCATGCTACTGCTTACACAATAAAGATTTTTACCTCTCACATTCAAGAGATTGCAAATGACCTGTGAAATAAAATGAAAGAAATAATAGAATAAGATACATGGCAAGAGCTATTTAATTTGTCTCTGATGCTGTAATGATGAAACAACAGATATTGAGGAATTATAATCAGTGAGGTATTCAAACAACCCTGGACCACTGCTGAGAGTAATTTTTGTTTAAGGCTGTTTCAAAAATTTTAGAAAAGCATTTATGGGAGAAATAGTTTCGTGAAAATTTCTTTTGCTCACCCACACTTTCAGCTTGTCAGTCAACACATGTGAGGATGTTAAAGAAGGAAATACTGAGTAGGTTTTCACTTTGTTTTTGCACCAGCTTTATTAAAAAAACCCAACAAATAACAACAAAACCAACAAACCAAGAAATGTATATTAAAAGTCACACATGAAACCTTTCACATTTTATACAACTAATGTTTGCTTGTAAGAAGAGAAAAGGAATAAGGGGAAATGTCAGCATGTTAGTGTCTCTAATTCTCTAAATATCATGCAGTGTGACTGGGTACATGGAAAAAACGCACAAGCAGAAAGTACTCAAGTCTACACTAGCCTTTGATGCTGAGTCAGACATGAAGACACTTTTGCAGTCCTAACATTCAGTACTAATGACCATACTTACCCACTCAGCAACATTTCTCACTGGAAATTAGCAACTATCTCACCTGTCATTAACCAGGTCTGTCTAAACCAGAAAATTTATGCATGGGCTGCTTTTCCATGTTATAAAATATAAAAAAGGCTGCAGCATGAGTGGAGGAGTTCAGGAGAATGCATTTACTCTGGGCCATGACAGTATCATCACCTTTTGCCTTACATCCTGCCCATCCTGCCCTTCATGTAATTACTTTAGCAAAACCAACAAAAATCAGCATGAAACAATCACTGCTTCCCCCTCTGGCTGTTTCAGTGATGGTTTATAGGGAAATGTTTTCTTTTTGCTTGGCAATTTTTTTCATGAAGACTGAAAAACATCTGAAGAGTTTGTCCTTTCCTGAAGTTGGAAGGAGTCTCTCTGGTGGATAAAAGGCATTCCTTGTCACTCTATAAATTGCAACTATTGTTTAGCTGAAGCCTATTACTTTGATTTTGGATAATAGAGGGCAGGCAAGCAACTGATGATTAAAGGAGCTAGACATGATTAGAGAAAAAAAAAATCAATAAATGTATAAACAAAAAGCAGTTTTCAGGCTTTAACCGGGTGATTTATTGCACATTTTGTGCCTCCTTTTACATTAAAGTTGTTAATGTAGTCCTACACAACTTGATTACTCTTTGCGGTTTTTTTCTGGAGAGCTTTGTACAAGAACAGAAGAAAAAAGTACCTTGTATGTCATATGAATTGAAACAATTTTGTTTAAAATAAGAAGAAAGAATAGAACTTGATCACAGAAGATGAACACAATACAGAACTGAATATCCACCAAATGATTTCTTGCCTGTTTGCTGGGGAGAGGTTTGAAAGCAAAATATTATACTGCCTTGCAAAAATTGCAGAGAATGGTATCAAGTTAAATAGGACCTGTGGGCTATAGCCAGCTTTGACTATATGAGGCTGAAGGGAAAGCACAATTTGCATTTCAGTGGCAGGAAAGCAAAAAACTACCATCTGTTGTCATTAGACAGTAGTGACCCATTTACCATCTATGCACGTGTCTGTTAAGAGTCCTTCCATAATATAGCCATAGAAGTTAGCTTTTGGGTACCTTTGGTTCATAGTTTTGTGTAGCATAGAAATATAGACCACATCAGCCCCAGCTTGTTAGAATTACATATATTCTCCCACCTGAAAGAACAGCAACAATGGGCATTTAACTGGATCACTTAATTCTTTCATATATGTATCTATCTTCTGTCAAAAAATCACTGCTGACATAAATATCCTTGCTTGTTCCAGGATCTTATTTTGTGTTGTTCCTTTTGAAGCTCTGTTAAAGACTGAAAGCAGCCAGTGTTTTTTCACTAATGTGTAGACTTGTGTCATCATATTAATGGAAACAGTCTTTTCGTAATTTTCTGTTGCATGCTCTGGAGTAAAGCCCGTTCCTAGGGGATGAGGAAATGCTCAGCTGAGTTCACAGTAGATTGAGCTTCTTCCTACATTTAATGTGCAACATTCAAAAGTGATGGTGGCTGTGCAAGTCCTCAGTGCTTTCCATTTTCAGAGTGTAAAATTCCTTCTGCCTCTAGTTTGATGTGCGGGTCACAGCTCAGACCTTATCCTTGTGCTGTGACTACATTCTCATAGAGCTTTCTGACCATGATATTGTGGAACAGGATTGGTTTGTTATGTTCCCAGAAAAATTTATAATTAGACACATAATTTTATGTATCTAAGATATGCCATGTGGCTACTTATCTTGCATGTATTACTTCTTGGCAGAACTTCTCCTACAGTTAACAGGTTCAAAAAAGTTTTGAATAATGTGAGAAATCTTCCTCATACATCTAACCTGTATTTAGCATATGATATTTTGTCTCTTTGCCATGCCTAATTGGGTTATTTCTTCATCCCTTATACAATATTCCTACTGATTCACCCTGCCTTCTTTCTCTGTTTGGAGCCCAATGCAGGAATTCCTTTACCATTTACCGGTAATGCATCAGGCTTATAGTTAGATATGACTGATAATAATTGTCTCTTTAATGTCCCTGAGGCTGGACATACAGCTGGAAGAAGAAAATGTTAGCAGTCCAGTTCTCTGAGATCTTCACATCCCTTGCACTGTCCACCATCTGCTGTGAAATTTTTCAGAGCTCCAAAAACTGGGCGTTAACCTGCTTTTCGACAAATTCTATCAAAACCTACAAGTCTTTTACTCAAAAATCCAGAATACAATCCTTCAATTACAGATAATGATTTTGTAGTTCAGTGAAATATAAGAAAAAGTAATGTAAATTGTACAAAAATAAAATACAAATCATAAAATATGATTCTGTAGAGCTGGAATAGAGAATGAGTTAGTACAAATGTTCAAGCATTATGCATGTAAGGTGGATTCCAGAACACACCATATTTGCCTGATCCCCAAAATTGTTTACATTTTAGACTGCTAATAGGGACACCAAAAAAGAGCAAAAACCAAAATATCGATCCCCTACAGATTGACTTCACAGCTTACCTTTCTCTCAAGTATGAATAAGGATGGTGCTTCAAGAAAAAATTGATAGTCATGTAAAAGCAGAGACATTGACTTCCACTTGAAATAAAAGTTTTATGCTGGAGGAAACTTTGCCAATTAAAAATTAATCAATGAATTAATAGGTTATACAAAACTTCCAGAAAACCAAACATAATAATGGGCTTTAAATTCCATTTAATTCATTCCATTTTCTGTTTCAATTAGAATCCATTATGAAAGTAATTGCCACTATTCATCGGAAGAATTTTTGTATAGGATCCCAGATTGCTTGGCTTAAACCATATCACTCTGCTGACCATAGCAGAGCTTCACCAGCAACAATCTGCACAACTGAATGAACATTCAAATATGAGGCACATAAGACTCTTGCAAAGTAGAGGTTAGACTCTGCCTTGCTTTAGACAAACTTGATAGAAAAAGATCTGCCAAGCGGAAGTTAATCTTCAAGTGGCAGAAAGCTATTGCAATGTAGAGGGGCCTTGTGCACCTAATGTATTCTTAGATAAATTTCAGTCATATATAATGTACCTAGTGATTTCTGTTCATTTTTACAATGTTTGGAAGTTAGATTACATGTTGGCGTAATACCTGGCAAGACGTAAGAAAAACACGTGGTTACTGACATGCTTGACAAAGGGAACTAGATTTGTCTCAGCCAAGAAAAGAAGCAATTTTAGTTTGTCAGTATTTTGGGAAAGATTTAATTTAATTATTGATTAAAGTGTGGGGTTTTTTATTGACTAAATACAAATGTAATGAAAAACATTGCCTCTATCAATGAATTTTAAAATTAATTTAATTTGAGTGGAAATGACAGTGCTTTCAGTTTTCTGACAATGTTCTTGATTATCAGCCATGACATAATTCTAAAAATATACATGCCTTCATGTATTGAATGTACACAAAGCTTTAACATGGAAATCAAAGTATTCACTACCTTAGAGGCCATCCAAGAAAAGAAAGGCAACAATCAAACATTGCTGTTGCTTACTCATGAAATCTTGGGATATTAGGCTATGATTTCATCTGGGAAAACCAAAGTTCAGGTAGAGTCCTACAGTTAGCACACGCAAATTTGCTAAAAGAGCATGTAGACAACTGCATAAACTTACATAGGGATGGACGAATGATTTGCTATCATGTCTGAATTCAAACTTACAGGCAGGCGGTACACACGACTGCATCTGTTGTATTTGAAACTTCTGAAGTCCCCAAAGGAGTGAACACTGTGGGACACAGGTGAAGAATAGAAGTATCATGTATCTTTTGATAATGTTACAATTCTAATGAAAATTCTCTTTTATGCTCAAATCTCTCCATGAGGCCTCTGGCCAAATTTGATCAACACTGTAAAATACCAACAGGCAGTTCATACTTATTAGGATAAGAGCCTAAGTAATCAAGATTAAAAGGAGAAAGGCAGCACTTATTTCCAATCGTTAGATAAAAAAAACATAGGCACTGAAGAATTAAATGATTTACTGTATTGGGTTTGATGCCAAAGTTTCGGTAGCAGGACACTTACAAAGGCAGCTTCTGTGAGAAGCTGGTTGAGGCCAAGCCCATCAGCAATAGTGACAGTGCCTCAGGATAACATATTTAAGACTGGTAAAAAGTTACCTCACAGGAGCAATTGCAGGCAGAGAAGAGAGGAGTGAAAACATGTGAGAGAAGCAATTCTGCAGACACCAAGGTCAGTGAAGGAGGGCAAGGAGGTGCTTCAGGCACCAGAGCAGAGATTCCCCTGCGGTCCGTGGTGCAGACCGCGGTGAAGCAGCTTTGCCCCTACAGCCCATGGAGGACCATGGTGGAGCAGAGATCCACCAGCATCCTGTGGAACACACCCTGGAGCAGGTGAATATGCCCAAAGGAGGCTGTGACCTCATGAGGGACCCATATTGGAGCAGTTCACACGTGAGCATCTGACCATAGCCCTCATTTCTCACCTCTGCGTTGCTGAGGGAAAGTTGAGAATTGGGAAAAAATTAAGCCTTGAAGTAAGAGAGGTTAGGTGAAGGTTTTTTTCCGCATTATCCTTCTCTAATTTGTTTGGTAATAAATTCAGGTAATTTACCTAAGTTGAGCGTGTTTTGTTTGTGATAGTGAATGATCTCTCCCTGGCCCTTATCTCGAGCCATGAGCCTTTCATTAGGTTTTCTCTCTCCTGTGCAACTGAGGAGGAAAGGGGTAGAGTGACTTAGGTGGGCAACCAGCCAGGGTCACCCCATCCTGTTTGCTTGTGACTATATAATCTGGTACAAAGCCATGGAATTGGACCTAGACCCCCTGAGCTGTCTTGTGCCTATTTCTTTAAATGTTATATATCACATACAGCAATACACTCTGATAAAGTTTGCATCTAAAGTTATGACTGTCTCATACTGAAAAATTAGGGATTTTGATTATCATTCAAATTGTTTAAGGTCAAGAGTAGTTTTAAAGATACTTCTTCTCAGTCAGTATTACACCTCTCAGCTTTAAATATTTGCAAGAAAATAAAATCAGAGAAAACACATCTAATCCTTATGTAAGTAGCACTTGGTTGGATGCAATAGGACACTTAGTACATTTGGTATTGTGTTTAAAAAAAAAAAACCACAACACAATTTTGCTCTTTGTGAACTGATAACTGCACTCAAGGTCAGGTATGAACAACATGGATTTTTTTCCATTTACTTATGATGAATCCCTGCTTATTAGAATACTGGATAATTATAAATAGTTTTAATTACTTAACTACCTGCACCCCCAACAATGTTTATGCAGATGTTTCTCATGACAAGAAAGAAACACAGAGGTGTTTGCTATTACTTGCAATGCTATAGAGCAACAACATTTTTAGGTGAAATGTTCTGGGGACAAGTTGAATCTCAGGTCAGTGGAGATTTGTTCACAGTCTCTAACAATTTATATTTTCTTATAGGTTGAAATACTAAAAAAAAAGTTAAAACCTGGAATATCTACCACAGTACTAATCCAGACCTTGACAGCAAAACCAATTTATTGCATACTGACAGGGTAAGCCAGTGCCTTGAAGGATATACAGTCTGGAGACTTACAGAGTATAATGATGTGAAGGTGCTGAAGAGATAAGAGGTTTATTTTGAAATTTTTGGTGCATATGCTGATGTTTTACTCTCTGTTTTTGCTCCTCAGTAAAATACAGTATTACAATTCCCAGGTCCAGAAACACATATAAAAAGATCATTCTAATGGACTAGGGAGTATTTACTGCCCTCTACACCAATCCAAGGTATAACAACACTTGGTCTCCATGCAAATAAAAACCCCAAAACATAAGGCACACCTGACCTTTATTTTATATTCCTTAAAAAGAACCACAAAACCAAACAACTGACCAAAACACAGTCTCAGCATCTACCTACTGAAGTCTGAGAGGAACTCGAGCAGAAACTAAAGTTGAATGCTGAAATGTTTATATGTGAATGCCTCTGTTCTCTGTGACTCCAGCTAATATGAGAGGACCATGTGACAGAAAAGAGCATCTCAAGCCACTACAATTTTAGGTCAAGTAGTATTTCAGTGGAAAAGTTCTTGAGAGTTCATTTCCAGTTTTCCAGAGGCAGGTGGTAGTTTTTCTGAACCTATTTAACTGTAAAACCTAATATTGAGGAATTCAGCACCTGGCTGAACTGGTTTCTGGTCTTCGAGACTTTCTGAGGTCTATCCAAATAGAAGCCATCTCAAATCCTAACATCTGAAGGCCAGATCTGGGAAGTCAGCTAACAACAGCTATGATTATTTTATTGATCATTGCCAAATGCAAGCTGCAATAGATCATGCGATCGAGCCTCCTTTTTGGGGGCTCTTCCCAGGCTAGTGCTGGCCAGGGCGGTGGCTGCTCCAAGGACGCAGCAGCTCCCCTTCCCCCCAGCTCACCGTTCACCTGAGCTCGGATGGAGTAATTTGTGCCACACCACACAACAGGAGATCTTCTTGGAAGATGTTTTCCAGCGAGATTTATTGTAGGCAGGTCTGAGGGGTCTTAGCCGAGGAGGGGGAAGGGGTTTAGGAACACGCAGGAGGACCTCTCTGCTGAAGGGGCATCTTGGCAAGAAACAGGTCACTGGAGGCGTGTCAGGGGTTATATTCAGGGAGAAGGTGGGAGGGAAGGGTGCTGTGTAACCAACAGGGAGAAGAGGCATAGATGATAGAACGGGGGAAAAACCAACAGGAGTACATTGGGGGAGTGGTGTGGGGTGTCAGGTCACGGGGGGTACAGGACAGAAAGAACTTTCTAGGCTTGGGGTGTTGCTCTACAACAGCAACTGCACTTTTTTATTTGCATAGAAAAGCAGCGAATTCTGGGAAATAAGGCTGGGCTTTCTCTCTAATTCAAACTAAGACTTCTTCCCAGGGCAAACAGGTTTTGTCTCTATTATTACCGTCTCCCACAAGATCAACTTTCTCATGTGTGTATTCTCTCTACACATATTACTGTGTATTTAGCCCTACCTTAGGATGGGACCTTTCTTGACTGAGATTTTAATTTTCAAGGTCTTCTATTTTTTTTGGAATATACATTGACTTCACGCTCTATTTTCGAACTTGACATCAAATGTTAGAATCGTGTGCCATTATATAGTAGGTTGATCCATCTCTTTGACTGTATGCATGGAGGTGTAATAGATAAAAAGGTGAAGACCAAGAAGAGGGCAAAATGAGAAAGGAGAAAGAATTTTGGAAGGTATTTTTTCCTGAAGTAAGACAAGGATGTAAAAAAAAGATACAGTTATAATGCAGAATCTATTTTTTTTAAAGAAAGGCTGATGAATAAAATAAATAAGGACGGAGGAGAAAGAAACATTGGTGATAATAATAAATGAAGTAATTTCTACAGCCACATGCTTAAAATTAATACAACTAAAATTAATAGTAGGCAAACTATTCAATTTGTTGCCCTCTCTCCTCAAAAATAATACATTCTTTACCAGACTGATCAAATATATAATAGTACATGATTTTGCAGGTTTGGGCAACTGATCTTCCACCTCTGATTGTTTTCTGGGTTGTTGTCACAAAGAGCCATAGTCATCAGTGAGAAGTCACAAGAAAAAAAAAAAGCTTTCCTGGGAAGCACCTTAACAATCTAAGATAGCTGTGAGTGATAAGCAGACAGAGAATCTGTTAAACCAGAACATACTTCTTGTTCTCTTACTAGTTAAAGCTCTGCCTTTATATTTCTCATATCTATTCATGGAGCTAAGAGTACAATAAATACATTAAAGCCATCAGGGATATAGTAAGAGAGAAAGGAAAAAAACCCGCACAAAACAACAACAAAAATCCCATCTGCAAAAAGATGGGTAGCCAGCAGAGATCTATGAATAATTTAAAAGGCACCTGTCTCTCCTCATATTGGCAACTTTGAACTACTCTTGCCTTGCAGATATATTTCAATTGCCTGAGCAAAAAGCATTGTCTCAAAATTCTCAAAAAACTTAAAAGTGCTTAACACTCCTCCAAGATGCTTCAAGGAAAACTTTACCATTTTACAAAAGCATTTCAACTTACGCTGTGCATACATTTATTGATAGTTGTAACAGAAGGAACACATCACTGGGGGAAGCAGAGCATTCAATTAGGCAGAGAGTCTTCACACCAAATTACCCTTTCAATTACAAGTTAAGTCCCAGCTCAGCCACAGGTAGCTGAAATTCAGACAGAAATCTTGGAATTAATTATATGACATGTTATCATGGAATCATTTAGGTTGGAAAAGACCTCTAAAATCATTGAGTCCATTCTTTGACTGATCACTATCCTGTCAACTAGACCATAGCACTAAGTGTCACATACAGTCCTTTCTGGAGCATCTCCAGGGATGGTGACTTGATGTCCTCCTTGAGCAGTTTGTTCTGTGCTTGACAATCTTTCCATGAAGAAGTTCTTCCTGGTGTCCAACCTGAACCTCCCCCAGTGGGATGTTTTGTCTACTTGAGGTTGTGTCCTCTCACCCTGTTGCTAGTTGACTGGGAGAAGAGACCAAAGAGACCAACCCCCACCTGGCCAAAATCTTTTTTCAGGCAGTTGTAGAGAGCAATGAGATCTCCTTTGAGCCTCCTTTTCTCCAGGCTAAAAACCCCAGCTCCCTCAGCCACTCCTCATAGGACTGCTGTTTCAGACCCTTCACCAGCCTTGCTGCCTTTCTCTGGATGTGCTCCAGCATCTCAGCATCCTTCCTAAACTGAGGATCCTGGAACTGGAGGTTTTCAAGGTATAGCCTCACCAGTACTGGGTACTGAGGGATGATATCTCCCGTGGTCCTGCTGGCCACACTATTCCTGATCCAGGCCAGGATGCCTTGGCCTGCTTGGACACCTGGGCACACAGGTGGCTCATGTTCAGCTGCAGTCAACCGGCACCCCCAGGTTCTTTTCTGCCAGGTTGCTTTGCAGCCATTCTGCCCCAGCTTGTGACACTACTTCGGGGTGTGACCCAGATGCGGGAGGTTGAGTGAGGTGACCATAATGATCTCTACTGGGCTAAAAAAAATAATAATTTCAGAATCTATCAAGAGAACCTCATTATCTTATTGATCTTATTGTACAGAGGAAACACTGTGATTTGAATCTAAAGCATTTGTTAGGCGCTGGGGATTATGCCCGTTCTGTTGGACTAAAAAAATCCCAAGCCTAGATCTTAAAAATAACCCCTTTATGTGTGATTGTAATGAGAGAGCTGTGATAAAGTGCTAGTAATAGCATTCAGCATGATAGTCTGCCTTTTCACAGAAGCATTTGTTGTACAGTGTTGATTCTCATCTTCATGTCTGCCAAAGGTAATTGTTTGGGCTTAGAAATTGTCAGTTATCCAGGTGAACACTAACAAAGAAGTTTATAGCAGATGGGCTAATAGACAGGTCACAGGAATTTTCCAGAATAATATTGTAAAAAGATGAGCTAAACACCTGTCCCCACGTGAAGGATTCTATTAGGATCTAACAATAGTTAGTAGGAATGGGCAAACACATTTCGAAAGAGAATATATATGACAATACATACATCTATAAAAATGTGTGTATTATCAGAATCGAAACACCTTGTTACACAGAATAATTTTTATCAGAATTAAAAGAATTCATCATGTCACTGTAAAATTAATTTGGCTTTTTTTTCAGTTTGCAACTAAAATCTCAAATTCTATTTAAAAATAATCACTCTGATTTAGAATGACAATTTTAATCTGTGGAAATTAGCTATGACCAGTGACTTTCATCAGAGATGCTTTTGCATGTTAGAAGTATGTTGCAAAAATAAATAAAAGGGACTGAGTTTAAAAAGGTAATTCATCACCTACAAAACCTAAAGTGTTAGTAGCATGTAAGGTGAGATTTTCTGGAAATACTTTGGTATTGCCTTGGCCTGCTCTGTTCAAAATAGAGCTGTCAACACTTTGTAAATAAAAGACATTACAAAAGACAGTTAAAATCTGTGTCGCTGACCTCTCTCAGAAAAGAAAGTTGGCCTAAATTATGAGGGCCTCAAGGCTGTATTTGTTCAATGTTTTGCAAGGCTGAAGCAATCATCATTGTCAGCTTTTACAAGCAGAGAATAAGGGTGTTATTTGTGCAACCTGTTCCTGTGATACAGTTCTTGCCTTGAATTCCCATACAGCTTTCCAAAGTTTTGCTCTTTTCTCACAAATTTCAGATATAAGTAATTCTAAAATATTAATTACTGAACTGAGATTTCCTTATGATATCAGAACAATACTTCAGTCCCATCCCAGAGAAATCAGGGACCAGTGAGAGATCATTTTCTTTAGCTAATTTCTGATTGAAACAGTGTATTCTGGGGATAATGGGGGTGTGGCAGGAGGATGAAATATTCTGATCAATCCTTCTATTTGTGAGTCCATTTTCCCTATAGTGACATAAAATAGAGCAATACTGTACACCTTCCTGCCTGAATCCTGGACCTGAAGGACAACTTCCTTCCCAGGCCTCTCTTCTTTAGATGCAAGGCAACAGAGCAAACACCAAAAATGTAAGTTAAAAGTAGAGCAGCTATTGTTCAGAGCAGCTCTCAATGGCATCTTAGGATATCATCAGGGGAGTACCAGCAGCTGATCTCAGCAATTAGGAAGCTGGAGGTACTGAAGAGAAGCACAGTGGCAGCACAACATTTAAAGGACTCACACTGAAGAAAAAAAAAGAAAAAGAAAAGAGGATGGGGGACAGTCTACAATAAAATAAATTTTAATAACTTTTATTAGAGAAAGATTGCTTGTCATAGAAAGTCCATGGTTTTCTCAGTTTTCCTTGTTTGTTTAAATGTACTTATGAAGAAACTCATTAAATTGGCCATTTTATAATTCTGCTAGGCATTTCATCCTCTTTTGTTTCCTTTTCTTTTTAGTTTTATTTTTTTTGTATGCAGGAACAAGTAAATGTGATCACAAACTTTTGATCTGAACAGAAAGATTTTTGCTATTAGAAAACCAAGAAATTCAGAACACTGGCTGTAATCTGTGAACAGATTAAATCATTCATACAGAAAGCCAAATCACAATTTAAAAAATAATACCCAAACATCAGAACTGAACTTTCTTTTATTTACAAAGAAAAATGAAAATAAGAAACTCCTCAATTTTCTTTCAAGAAGATGATATTTTATGCTCACAGAATTAGAAAAATACAAAAATACAACACAAAAAAAAATCAGAAAAATATTGAATAAATTTAATAGAGAGTTTAATCCTGATGGTCTGTGCATATCTATTAAAATATTTAGGATTTTTCAGCCTTCCTCTCTTATATCACGTTTGGAATTGAGAACTGTTGGTATTTCAGCCTTACAGGGGTAATTTACCTTTATTTTCTGGGAAGTCTCAGTCTTAATCAATAAACTCAGTTTCATGTCCTATTAATTATTTTTAAAAGGTTGACATTATAAGCAAACTAGCAGGGTATTTAGTAGGCTTACTGTAAATATTTCATTTTAGGAGATGAAGCTCATTTTATACATCAATCAAAATGTAATTTTCCTTAGTAATGCACAAATGTAATGGGTTTCACCTGTGTGCCTTTATGTCAGCAGGTACACAATTTATGAACTTCATAGAAGCAGTATGGAGATAAAATCAATTTTTAAATATATACTTAGTATTTTACTAAATTACAAAACTAATGCAATTAGCAAAACTTTCTATTTCCTAAAATTTAATTTATTTATCTGGAATAGATTTGTTCCTTGGATGTTTAGGTTCAGTAGTCACATAATACAAGATGCACTATTCAAAAGAGGTATTACTCTTTTGAAGTAAAGCAAGACTCTTGTAAAAAATTAACCACTCAAAATGAAAAAAAAAAAACTCTGGGAGAGCTATTTTTTCCCCAGATAACATAACAATTATTTTGGAAATAGTTTGATACCATCTTAGAATTAAACACGTATTTCTGCTGAAAACAACCACACAAAATGGAATTTGCTGATTGCATGCTTATTTCTTAGAATGGCAAGAAATATCAGGCAAGAGGCACTTTTTTTTTTTCAAACAAAATGCCACATATGCAAAATTTATACGATAAAGAACCGAAAAAGTACTTTTTCCTCCTCTTTCTAGACCAGTTCTTAATTTCTCTGATATGCCTTCACATGAGCATTCATACTAGCAGGTCTTCTTTCCAATTGCCTCCTGCTCACCCCAAGAGAACTTAATGGACTTTGGCTTCTGGTTCTACATTCTTGCCCTATAAATGTGTCAATGGCAATTGAAGTATTTACTTTCTATCCACAAAGAAGAGGTTAATTTTAAAAATTATTTCTGATGTTTTTAAAAAAGTCTTCAATTTCCTGAGGTAGAATGAACAATATGCTGTACAAATACATAATTTAAATATATGAAATGTAGCAATTATGGAAATGCTAATATCATAAATATTGTCAGGAATTCTTAATTATATTTTTCATGACTATGTAAACCTCCAAATCTATATGGAAAACCAGGATTTCTTTTAGTTTTGGTGCCTCAATGCAAGTCATTGTGCAGTATCAGTGCAGACCTGCTCACCAGCTACTGCTGGGAACTTGGGAGGGGTCTTCCACCCTTAATAAACTCACCTGCCATCTTTGCAATGTTTTCACTTTTGAGGTTGTTGTCTTTTTGTCTTCTCTCTAAATCTATGTAACTTCATTGGCAAATCTCCCTCCAGCAGATTTTTCTGACACTTGCAGGCAAAATCTTTTCATAGCACCTGTATTACCATACAGACATCAATTCAATCCTTTGTTGTTTCAGTGCTCTGTGCAAACACAATGCACAATTCACACGTGTCACAGTAAGATAATTGGATGTAACCACTTGGTGTCCTCACCCCTCTTGACTTGAAAAGGCTTTTGAAAATGATATCTGATGGCCAGCAGTGACTTGGAAGCAGCCATTAGTTTTCTCCTTTTATTGGAATGTTTGCTGAGAAATGTATGATGGTGTAGAGTAATTTTTAATGTATTTTTTAAATATAAATTAAATTTAAAAAAAAAGAAAACAAAACAATTAAAGCCACTGTACCTAAAGGTGACTCTTACAGGGACTTGTAGCATCATGGCATGTACAACATCGGAAGGGAGTACTGCATGCGTACTTGGGATAAAAAAGGGCACATGTGTCACCTGATTATAAGTACTTGTAAAAATAGATGGATTTTTATTTTGGTAGACTCTACAAATTTTTAAGCACATACTTACTCCTAAGTCCTTGGACAGTCCAACTATATAACAAGTTTACAACAACAATGATATGAACACCTACAAAAAGTAGCATGGCTTTGAAACTTTTTCAGATACGCTAAAATCTTTGTCTTTTTGCTCCATTTCTTAACTGGATGGTCATATTTTCTTTCAGAGTAACTCCTTGTCATATTGTGGCCTCAAATGTAACCAATACTTGCTCCACTTTGTAGAAAAGCTGATAAAATTAAATAATGCAACATTTTGTTTCTCCTTTAGCAATTCCTAGTGCAGTTCAGAAAACATCTGTCCTTGCTAAGATTTAGACAGAATGGTTGCCAATAATCCCAGAAAGACTGAAATTTCAGCCAAGAACAGAATAGAGGTAACATAATCCTGGGTTTTATCACGCCTCTTATATCTGAACTGGAGAAAACATGCAAGTGGGGAGCTTGTTATTCCAGCTCTAGATGATTAAATAATCCAGAAAGCAATGGCATTGCATTTGAGGGCAGGAATGAGATAAAATAATGAAACTCTTTAACTCATGCATTTTCAAGTGCAGAATCTGGATCTGAACACTCTTTTAACACCTGCTGTGATATTTTCTATGACTTCTGAAGAACTGATCCTGAAAGGTGTTGTGAACTAACTTTGTGATGGTCTATTAATATATATAAGTGTTTCTGGATTGGATTAAATTGCTGATATTTTACAGAATCAATTCACTGTTGGATGTGTCTGTATTAAATGTATATGCCTGTTCTGAAATGCAGTTGATATAGCTAGTTCCACTTGAATTTTGTAGCTTTTTCAGGTATGAAATGCAACACTCAGGATCATGCCTTAAGTCTTGCTCCTTGGAACACAGCAGAGAATTAGACATTGAAAACTCTATTGAAACATGGTTGTGTAAACATGACATTACCTACAGCATATTGAAATTCAGCTTTCTATAGAACCATTCTTGTTTAAACTGTGCATGCTTTGCATAACAAAACCCTACAACATATAACAGACTACTTCAGGGCTTGAAAGACTGGTGCTAAACTTTGAAACTCAAAGCTTTGAAAATACCACTATTTTTCTCTGAAAGAAAATGGATTCTTTAGGTCACATACTACTTCTTTTCATTTTGTCATTAGTTATGAAAGCGGGTTACATGGTATGTCTCCAAGAAAGACAGAGGGAACAGCCCACAAAAATAAAAACAAAGCAGAGGTACAAGCATTAACAAAACATGTCATTTTCTGCCATAATATTTAACTCTACTACTCAGGCTTTGTGAGTTAAAAATTTATAGTATGAGAGAAAAACAGCAAACCCCACACTAAGCATTTTTAAAGCCATGGGAATTGCTCACACCTTAATTCCTTGTAATTTTAAGTTCTTTACTTGATATCTTTAAATACAAATTTCTCTCTCTCATTACCAGAATGACAGTGTGCCAATGGTTAATACCAACAAAAGCAACAGCAATAACAAAAAAAATCACTCTGCTTTTCTTGAACTCAAGGTATTATTACTGACACAGAAGAGTACATTTACCTTTTAGGAAATCTGACAAGTGATGTATGAAAAGTCTGACATGCTTCACAGAATGCTAGTAAAGCACAGCATGAGTTAATGAATGTTGATAGAAGTAGGCATAATGGTTAGGGCAGCTCTATTTAATCAAAATACATGGAGTTTATGGTTCTATTCATTTGTAGAGGGGAGGTGCTTTCATTTTTCCATAAAATTTACATCAATAACGTTCAGCAATCTGCTCATTTCTAGCTGCTATATTTCTTTCTCTAAATTTCTTTCACTTCTCTTCTAGGCTCTGGACACTTAGAAATATGGAGGAAGTACTCAACATGATTATTAACAATATTTTAAACAGATTGAAGTTCTCCTCTCTCCTGTTAGATGTACGAAGTTTTGCAAAGGCTTTCCTTGCAAAAGTTCTATCACGATCCTTTCTGTTTCTTTGTCTCTGACTCCAGCATAAGCAAAAATTGTGGAAGAAAGCAGAGGACCCTCAGCCAAATTATCATCACTGTAAGGACTTAAAGAGCATAGTTGCCAGTCTCAAACACTGTCAAGGCCACAGAAAAGACTAGCTTAAAGATAAGACCCCACAGCAAGAACTTGAGGGAAGCACAGAAGGGAGGAATTTGCAGCAAGAAGATGCTTATTCCAGGCCTGGTGGAGGCAAGATCTTCTTAGCACATCCTGGTCAACATAACCAGACAAAAATTCCTGCTGTGGCAAACTGTGGGAAAGGAAGCAACTGCTCATGTACATGCTGCCCCAAGTTATGGGAACATCTGTGACCACCCCATGGATACCCAGAACTTAGACTGTATAAAGGTGGTGCCCCCAGAAGAACGACTACAGGACCCCACCACTAAGAAGCCCAGGGTGAAGGAGGACAANGTCTCAAACACTGTCAAGGCCACAGAAAAGACTAGCTTAAAGATAAGACCCCACAGCAAGAACTTGAGGGAAGCACAGAAGGGAGGAATTTGCAGCAAGAAGATGCTTATTCCAGGCCTGGTGGAGGCAAGATCTTCTTAGCACATCCTGGTCAACATAACCAGACAAAAATTCCTGCTGTGGCAAACTGTGGGAAAGGAAGCAACTGCTCATGTACATGCTGCCCCAAGTTATGGGAACATCTGTGACCACCCCATGGATACCCAGAACTTAGACTGTATAAAGGTGGTGCCCCCAGAAGAACGACTACAGGACCCCACCACTAAGAAGCCCAGGGTGAAGGAGGACAAACAGGACAATGTTGGATCCCCAGGTGGTGATTGTCTTCCACTTAACCTCGTTCTTTCTCTCTTTCCCCTCCCCTTTTTTTTTATTTTTATCCCCTTTCTCCACCACACATATATTGTTAAATAAAATCCATGTGGTTGTCTTTGACATATGGTGGTGTTTGCACCTTAATTTGGGCAGAGGCATCTCTCACATCTCTCAACACACACAAAAAAAAAAAAAAAAAAAAAAAAAAAAAAGCAGCAAAAATCCATGATGCTGTGAAGGGAGGGATCAAAATCTGTACTTTCCAGCTCTTCATAACAGCAGCAGCCTTTCCAGGGTCTTATGCCAAAGTTAGCGCATTTTTTGAGAGCCGACGCAGAGCAGAGATGATAAGGGACAAGGGAGCAGCTGCTTACTTTGGACAGTTCTACTGGCAACATTGGTGGATTTTGCACTAAGTGACAGTGGCTTCTATTCAGCAGCTTACAATTCTCCTCTCTCACTCGTCCTCAATAGGAGTGGAATGCAACTGCAGCTGAGACACCATTAGCGATGAGCTAAGCTAGTAAGACAGAGAAGGAAGAAATAAAAGCCATGTAGTAGTATGGCATGATAAACATCCAAAACCAAAAAACAAAACCTGAGCTTAATTTTTTCACAGCTCTTATTTCTATTAGACATTCTTGGCCCATATTTCTTGTCTCCTACATGTAGGACAGGATCCTCTCAAGAGGAGACCCACTCTTCCCGTGAGCCTTGGTGGGGGGCAGTGCAAGGGGCTAAGACCACGTATAGTCTATTTTCTTGTATTATTATGTACATGATACAAACACACAAAAGTTCTCTCATGCATGAACTTTGCTAAAACAAACTTAAGTACAAGTTTATGGACGAGACAGTTCCTTGAAATGAGTCCAGTAGCATGTTGCAAATGAAAAGAGGATGAACAGGGTGCTTCTGGGTGAAATAGTTCCACCTCTCGTTTTGAGTTCACTAAAAGAAAGAAATTTTTGGCCAGGGCATCCTGTGAGAGCACAAAATAGCCTTCTAATGGAAAAGGTAGCTCCTAGAGTCTTGGAGATAGACAATTATGAATGACTTGATGAAAAGTTGTAATGGAATTTAGAACCATGTGATTTTTCTTACAGTGTTCGCTGCAAACTACATAATGCGGTACATGGAAAAATTTAGAAGACTATAAATCATGCAGGACTTTAAGGAGTTCTTTGTGCTTCTTATTTCTTTCTAAGCATTTCAGCAAAGCTACCCTAACTCTTCTGATAGATGTGACACATTTCTTTAGTAGATGCTGTTCATTTCCAGATAAGATAATGAACCATGAGGTACAGAATGGTGCCTGAAAGTCATCATTAATTTATTTCTTATTTCTTGTTAATTTATAATGTATTTTTGAGGCCCATCTTTTTATTGTCATGGGGTATTTTCAGAAATGCAGCAATGAATGCACTGATTTTGCAGCTTTACTTCTCTTGAAACAGATACTATCTCTTCGCTGACAGATCCATCCATGAAACAGCTCTAATAATGTAATTTAAAACATGGAAAGTGTTGTGCTTGTTTTGCTTCTGTATTTTGGAACCTATTGCTATTCAATTTAGTACTCTAAATGAACTCATATCATATCCCATTATTGAGGAAAATGACCACCTGCCTCCCCCATATGTTGATTTCAGTTTTAAATAGTGCCATTTGAAAGTCTTGAAACTCATTAGAGTGACAGGGTTTGAACACACAGACTCTGTCACTCAGAAAAAAGACATGGCGAAACATAACTTGAATTTAAAAAATTATTTCAAAATAATTTTTAATTTTTTTTTTCATTTACAGTCTTTGACTTGCTTGTAGCTTTCCAGATTAAGAAAAAAAAATAGCTACAGGCTCTGCTATTTTTCCTGCTAATTTAGAGTCTATGTTATTATCATTACTATTGTTTTCCAAAATTTTGGTTTTTATACACTCTTCAGGTCTCTTGAAACAGTAGAACTCTTCTAGCCGTAAATTGCTGACTCTGTTGCAAGCTACCTCTGTGGACAGAATAAGACATTGAAAATCTGACTTAACCTTGTCCAGGCTTTGGGTTGTCCATATCTAATGATTTAGCAAGACTACTACAGGTATTTTAAAACCTCCTAATTCAAAGACAGGTAGGGATCTAGTCTGAAGGTTAAATCAAGACATATTTTTGAAATCATTATTTTCTATTAGTATGTAGCAGCACTGTGCAAAATAAGGCAATCCCACTTTTGATGATGCAGGTCTTTATTACCTCTACATGCACTATGGTGATTTTTGGTTGTGGAGCAGGTAAGCTCTGGGCAGATATCTAAAATGGCTCACAAGCTAGAAAAAACCAATTGAGTCCTATCTTGAGGACTGCCAGAGGCAACCTGTTGCAGAACTACAAAATGTTCAGAACTCAAAACACAGTCTATAATATTACAGCCAATACTGTATGGACAAATATGCTTGTAAAGCTATGTTGTTGTCTTCCGTCCATAATAGCCATTAATTCATTCTGTACTTTAAGATCTTGTCCAGCTTCTTGATTTTTATGAAGGGATAAGGATTTGCCAGATACACTCACTGAAACAAATATTTTAAAGGCTGAAGTACTAAAGGAGGCACAACTGAACATTCTGTAGTGTAATCTCAAGTTTTAGGAGATAATAGGTAACTTCTGCTTCTAACAGGATGCATTTCCTGTCCTTGGGTATATCTTTCTAACCTTCCATGAGTGTTTGGCTGAAAAAATCTTTAGACTTCTTGGAAACTTGTATTCTTTCTGTCTCCATGTCCTGTTCTCAGGGAAAATATTTTTAATTTTCAGGGCTGTTCTGAGGATAAGGATGCCTTTAGTTATTGGGAAAGATGGAAATATTGCCTTGCTTTACAGTTTCACAAATATTTAGAAGGAAGGAATTTTTCAGTTAATACTGACAGCAAATCTGTTTCTCTGGGCTCAAAATTTCAAATTCCTACCAACTCGACGGGGCCCCAAATGAATGTGGTCTCATTTCTTACATCATGAGACAGCTCGTTGATACCCACTGTACAATTGGACAACTCAAACAATGTAAACCTTATTGTTAGGGGCGCTGCCCTGTAAGGACCGCCAGAAACTCTGGGATTTCTGCTTTACAAGATGCATACTTATTTTGATGACAGAGCACCCTCACAGACACAGAGGTTCATTTCTGCCCTGTTACTTTTTGTTGTGGGTTTCCTCCTGTAACTGGGCAACACCGGTGATGAATGACAGAAAAACAGAACAGAGGCTGTGATTAGGTCATTTCTCTCCCTACAGAAAACAGGTCACCCCCAGCAGATTACTGGGCCTGTTTTATACTTGTGCTGCTAAAGCTCTGGACAAACAGATTTTTTGTTTGGCTGCTGCTGTGGGAGTCTTAAGCAGAGAGGGGTCCTCCTCAGCAAAACCAATAGGTTTCAGATCCACCTTTTCCCTCCCACTGGTAGAAAAAATGTAGAAGTCTGTCTTTGCAGGGCTTTCCCCACAGCTGTCCATCCCAGTTGTCCCCTTTCTCCTTCACTCACCCCTACCTGCAGCAGGAGCAGCTTGCCCTTGGCCCTCCTTTCTTGTCTGCACTGCAGAAAAGTCTTGGAGTAACTTTGATAAAGATCATGGCAACTTCCCAGCTTTCTGTCCCCAGGGAGATGCCGTGACAGAATGTATTTAACAACTATGGAGCCTATAGGTGACAACACGGAGACTACAAAATTGCAAGAAGCTGTCTCTAAAGGACAGCAAAACAGAGGCTGATACAGACACCCTCAAATAGCATCTGAATACATAAACAGTATATTGAATGCTCTCTGTCAAATCTTCTGCATGACCCAAGACTATTTGGAGCTCACAGAAAGTGTCATCTAGTTGTGAAAACGGTGTCTTCACAACAGTAACTGAGGATTTAAAGAAACAATGAAACCATGAACTGCTAAACTTAGAAAGCGATCCAATTTCTGGAATTATCAACCCAAATAAGATGAAATATTTTCTAATAAAGCCATTTTATGAATTAGAGGGAAGGTCAAAGGAGAATGATTAGAGAAACCACAGTAGCTCTTTGAGCAAACTTACTGAACAATCTCACCTCTAAAGTAAGATCACAGTTAAGGTAATTTGCTAATGCAAATGTGAAAATAAAGGAAAATGTCATCAAAATGCATGCAAAATTAAATTCACAATTATAAAGAAGAGCTGTGGCTGAAGGGACACAGAAGATTTGCATGGAAAAAGCATGGTCTTGGGATCAAAAGCCTTCTGTGAACCTGTGCCCAATAGAAATAAACATGTATTTATTAAGAGAATATCACACAGGTCAGATTTTACACATAACTAGACAGGAATTTGAGGAAGGAATTACAAAAATATTTGTGGCCAAAAACTCCTGTTCTAAGCAATGTATATTTTCTTTTTTTTTTTTTTTTCATTTTTTGTGTTTGAAGAGAAAGCTAAGAAGCTGTCAAGATGTTTTTCTAGGATATTTTTAATGACAATATTTTATAATCAGGTACATTTTTATAAAGATTTATACTGTTTTAAAACTATGAATGAATTTGAAAGCCAGAATTGCCAAAAAGCTCTAAATATGTTTTAGAAAACAGGTTTGTGAGAACTGGAGATTGTATCTGACACCATTACTCAGTTCAAGAAATTTTCTCTGCATTCTGAAATTTTTTGGAGGTAAGAAATCAGTAAATTGCTGAGTCTGTATATGACAGTGATGCAGTGCAAAACAGGCAGCTAATATTCGATCTGTCACCAAATGCAAACACCATAAAGTAAACCACAGAGAGACAACTGAACAATGAAGGCCATGTCTATAATATGGAGTTGGGCCTGCCCACGTCAGCCCAAGGTGAGAGCAAAATCATCCCCATCAGATGATTTCCCTGGGCCAGCAATAGCTTGGTGTGGGTGCAGCAATGCTAACAGAAGATGCTTTTTGCTCCTATTCAAGGACCTGGCGTTATTAAGCAAGCCAAAGCGCTTGTGTCAGCATGCTCCATGCCTGCACAAAGGGGGTGTGCCGACGGCACAGCAGAACCTCTCTAGCGTAAACAAGGTTAAAGACTTCTTCAGAATGTGCGAGAGGGAAATGGTACTGCAATCTTGCAAAGCAAAATTGCCATTTTGTAATGGTATGGTCATAGTACGAACAGGATCAAAATAAATAGCAGTTAGGATAACTCAGGGGAGCACTACAAAGTCAGAGATTTCAGTTCATACTGGTTATACCTACAGTAGGAGGAGATCTCATCTCACTCGATGTGAAGGAAAGATTCATATAGCAAACACACAATCAAAAGTAAGCAAACCTGTTCAGGACAGCCATGGTAGGGTCTTCAAAGCAGAGCTAGGAAAAGACTGTGGAAATGTTTTGTTAAGACTGTGATGACTTTCAAAGCCTGACACCTGGAGATGTAAAAAATAACTCAACCGCTATAACTGAAAAAAAAAAAATAATAAACCAAGACAAACTTTACATTATTGCAAAAGCTAGGAACACCATTATGTGGAAAAGCTGCCTGATAGCCCTTTGAAACAGCTTATTTACATAAACTCGAACAGTTCAGAAAATTCTCAGTGCCAAATTTCTGCAATAGAAATTTTTTTTCTGATTTAACTAAAGCAAAACCAGTGCAGATAAAACACCAAAGGCAGGCAGCAATGATTGTTACAGCAGGCAGCTACTGCAGTAATTTTTATGCCAACAGGGTAGATTTGGTGGCCCAAAAGCACTTATCAGCCATGATAGTGTCCTCTGTACAAACCTTGACATGGGATGATAGAAGGTGCGATACAATTTTTCTGTGAGCAACAAATATGTGAAACTAAAAATAAACCTAAACAGACATTCCATTAAAGTTATATACTTGGTTAATTATTTCACCTAACTTTTACCAACAAACCAATACTTGTGCATCACAGACATTCTGGGCAGTGAAATAGTGCAAAAGAACAACTTATCACAGTTGTTCCACATAGAAAATAGGATGATCATGTTTATGGGCAGGAAACTGAGTACAAAGTGATCTCTCTAAATACATATAAAAAGGATTAGTATCCACATCCTGGCTTCTTCTCCAAAGTAATTTTGCAGTATTCAAGAATAGCAACTGAACAAGTATATAAAGAATTATGTCTAACTGAAATACAAAGAAATCTTAAACTAAGCTCATTACTTGCTGGTTTGTAGAGAGGGACAGAAAGACTCCAAGAGAGAAAGAGAAAGGACAAAAACCAGTGAGGGTTCCTTCTGGCCTTTGCATTGTTTGTACAGCCAGAAAGACCATTTCTGAATGAAAAGCACCCAGCTGTTTCCCAGCAAGGTAGAATGAAGTAAGCATCCAACAGGTTTAATACATAGAAGTGGCCAACCAGAATAAAGCCGTATTGTAAACAGGGAGTTCTGCCAAGACTATACTGAGCTATTTTTGGACTCGTAGACAGTACACACGCCTTACATTGAACATTGTAGTCAAGGCTGCTTGCAAGCTAGGAAATGGTTATGGTGGAAGTGGGAAAATGCAGGCCAAGTGAGAGAATGAAAATCCAGAATTTTCTCCAGAGGCCTGGGACCAGATGGACCTTTTTGCTATGAGCTACAAAACCAGCAACATATTACTTAGGCTACCAGAAAGGAAATAAACTATGACACAATAACACAAAGAAAGCACAGATTTCATCAGACATGGTATTACAGCAGTAGTTTAAAGCAAACACTTCTTTATATTTCCCACATACTTCACAAGACACTATGAACTAATTTTGAATACTGCACTGCTATACCATAGAAGTTGAATGACAAAGTTCAGATGGTAGTTAAAATAGACAAAAGCCTTTAATAAATTCTGCAAAAGAAAGACACATGGTTAGTTCTTCTGAATGAAACAACTCTTTCATAAACCACAGTACTATTTTTTTTTCTGTACTGGATGCCAAACACACCTTTTTGTAACAGCTGTAGAGTTACTACTGCTATATGGATAGAAGGACACCTTAAGGCCAAAACTTTGGATAACTGACAAGATAGAGAGCTTCCAAAATGACCTCAGGAAATATCTGCTAAAACAACTTATTTCTCAGTATAAACTGTCCACTTCTAAGGATGCTAAATATGCTGAACAGCTAAATCCTCATTCATACAAGGGTAATTGATGAGCACATATTTCAAATAACTTCATCTGGAGACCAAATAAACGGGATGTGCAGGACAAAGAAATATGCTCTCTTCTGACACCTGGTTAACAAGATGTGGAAACAACCCCTTCAGCATGGTTCATGACTGATAGCAATCAAAACAGACTCTCAAAATATTGTACCACTTGAAGAATCAAATGTTCAACAAGCTCCAGTTTTTGGAGACCTAGATGTGAATATTATTGCCGCCTTTTGATACTTAGAGGGGGCTCTCTGTAGATGGAGAGGAGCTTTTACTAAGGCTGGTAAGTTACAGGACAAGGGGAAATGGTTTTAAACTGAAGGAGGCTAGCTTTAGATTGGACACAAGGAATATTTTGCAATTAGTTGACGATGAGACTCTGGAGCAGGTTATCCAGAGAAACTGTGGATGCCCTTACCCTGGAAGGACTCAAGACCATGTTGGTTGGTGCTTTGAGCAACGTGATCTTGTGAAAGATGCCCCTGTTCATGGCAAGAATGATCTTTGAAGGCGTCTTCCAACCCAAAGTATTCTTTGTGATTTGACAATGGAAGAGAGTCTTAGGAAGGATGTCTGTGCTTTGACCATACAGAGAGAAACTTAAATAGGAAAAGTCTCAGAAAAGAAAACAAAGTATGAGAGAAGGAATAACATTTGAATCATGCCCTGACTTGACTTCTCTCTTTTTATATTCTTACACCATGCACATCCTTTTCGAGCTAATTATCCAGTTTCTTAGATAAACTTATTGACTGCTAATTTACTATGTACATTTTTAGGATTGATTATGCAAGTTGTAGTTGCAAGGCAGAGCCCCTAGACAATAGTAGATACGTCTATGTTTACTTGCAGAGCTAGAGAGCATATATATTATGGAGTTCATTTTCAAAACCAGAGGCTTCTGACTGAATTTCTGTACTATCTTGCAAATACCACAGAATTGCTGCCCTGCAGGGACATTCAGGAAGTAGTAACCATGTAATCTATCACTCCCTACAGAAGCTCATATCCCAGTGCAACATTATAATGAGACTTTTGGTCCTCATTATAAAAAAGTAGATAGAAAGCTTATTTTATTTCTGTAAAATCCGCCCCAATGTTAACCAGTCAAATTAGAGGAAAAATATTAATAATAGTGTCACATTTTCCTTTGTGTATTATCATTCAGCTACAAATTTTCCTTTGTGACCAAAGCTACCAGATACAATAAAGGAGGGCTCACAGGGGCAGGACAGTCCTTTCCCAGTTACTTTTTTGCCCAGGACTACTAAAATGCAAATCTATGCAGGGGTGTTATTCTCATAAGATGATAGTTGGAAGAACCAAACCACCTTAGGGAGAGAAAACACAATTTTGCAACTCTCATCATTTTGAACTTGCCTAGTACATAACTTCTGAAGGAATGAATGAATGAAAACACCTTGACTGGCTGAGATGGAAAGTAGAGCTGCTTAGAGTCACTACTTATGAAGAGAAATCCAAGTTGCAACCAGTTTCTTACTGTAGAAGAAACCAGAGTCAAAGGAACAAGAACAGGTAATTTTTTTTTGATGCAGCAGTTTTCTGTATGATAAAGTGCACACTGCTTTGAGAACAAAGGCTACACAGTCAGAATAGTCAACTCCATTGTTCTTCAGGAATATCAGCCTGAAGCTGTTACCTAGCGCTCAGCAGACAACCCTGAGTGTGCCCAAATGCTGGATAAAGCTAGAGAAAATCAAGAAAAAGCAGATTTTGTGGTGATTTTTGGCCATTTCCCCAAAACTAGTGTCTCAAAATTATCAGCCAGTACTCTCCCACACCAAAAGAAATGGTTGTATTACAGAAAAAATTTCTGTCGTAAGAATGGTGAAATACAGGGGCAGTTTGCTCAAAGAGGTTGTGGAACTTCCATTCTTGAAAACTCAAATAGACACAGCCATGATCTACCTTACCTAATGGGGATTTGCTTGGATTAGGTTGTGAGCAAGCCTCCTTTATGGGGCTCTTCCCAGGTCAGTGCTGGCCAGNTCTCTAATTCAAACAGGCTTCTTCCCAGGGCAAATAGGATTTATCTCTACCATTACCATTTCCCACATTGGGGCTTTCAACCTCCAGAAGCCCCCATGAAGATGTGATCCTGCTCACTAACTTCTCACAGGGTTGGCTGTGATAACAATGCTGAAAACATTCATCTTAGGATATGCGCTGTTCAATAGACATTAAGTGATGCAACTTTGCTCTGTTCCTGTAAGGATTATGTTGTTTGTCTCCGACTGTCTCTCTGTGACACGGATAAAAAAGCTGAGATACATCGAAGTGTAGTGAAGTAGAAATGTGACCAATTTCAGACAGAAACTTTAGCACCACTCTGTCTGGTTGCTTTATATATCTCGAACAGCAATAAAAATATAATGAGAGATTTGAGCATCAAAGACAGCATAATTTATGCAGCTGATAACATCTCTACTTTTGTCCATACAGATGCAAAAGGCATACAGAGGCACTGTAGTATAAAATTAAGGTGGGAAATCTCCTATTCCAATTGATTAATTTTCACTACTAGCACTAACCCAGCATAACTGCCTGGGTTAGGCTCTTTTGTGTTGGATGACCCACATCACCAATATATCAATGAAGGCTTTGTATACAGCAACTAGTGATCAATCAGCATGGAAGATTTGAAAAGAAAAAAAAATTGTTATGCTCAGTAAAATTCCCTTTATCATTCTTCTCCAGGCCTACTGTGTGCTTTCTTGCCAGTCTCTCCCTACCTTTCTTATCTTCCTTCCCCTTCTCCTCAGCCAGGCTTAGCCTTACCACTCCTAGGCTCAGCAATAAGAGGATTTTCTTCTTCGTTCATTTAATTTTAGATAAATGTTGAATTGGGAGTTGTACATTACCCCTGATTCAGCTGTCTTGCTGGAAAGTCAGTAGGAGACTTAGTCCGAGTTGCATGTGAATGGACTTCAGAGATACATGCCATATAACTAAAAGCTCGAGGGAGAAAAAGGCAGTTAAGAAAAAAATAGGCTGTTACCATTGAAATGCAGCTTAAAGTGGCATCTGAGATATGTTTTTTGCTAAAATCCTCCTCTGACTTTCTAAAAAGACTGCTTGAAGCAAGATACAGATAAATCTAGCTTTTCTGAAAGTCTTGAGATAGGAAACACACAGAAGTTGAAAGCTTTGAAATAAGTCAGGTCCTTACCAGGTACAACCTGAAGTTAAAGGTAAGTCCAAATCCAAGTACTGCAAAAGGCCAGGGAATCAGAAATCAGGAGTAGTATTGTAGGTCCTCACTGCCCATAATAATCTACACTGAGATCAGAATTTCCTCCTTCCTTGTTTATATGTGCTGTATGACTACAGACATTCACATTTATATTTGTTCCTAATAAATTACTTCCAGGTATATGTTAATATACAACCCTTTCTTAAACATCTTGACCCCATATCCGACAACAAACTTACTTGCAGAGGCATCCAAAGATGATATATAATGCTGATCACAACCTACTGATTCAATTTAGAGGCAGAATTTTTTTTATCTTTAAAAAAATTCCCATGTTCTTTTCATTGACATCAATAGTAAATCTAAGTAGGGCTAAAGTCTTTCTAAAATAAAATTTTACAGATTTTTCTCCAGTTGTCTAGCTCGATTCTATCTGCAGTGTGGAATTTTGCAGCTGCAGTGTGATTGCATGTGGTGGCTACTTTGACCAGAAACCAGCAAGTTTCAGAAGGAAAAAACCCCACGGTCAGATTGGTGTCCCAAAGCTGCTCTTGAAACTCACATGAAGATTGCTATTGCTGCAATTCAAAGACATGTTAAGTTGACATACAATTTTATGCTTTAAAAGACAGCATTATTTTAGGAAGCTGACTAAGCATTCCTTTTAGGAAACTGGACAAAGTTTGATACCTATTTTCTTTCAAAACATTATGTAATTATTTAAAAAATCAAGGCATACATGACTTTCAATATCAATTCAAAAGTAAACAAATTTTAATCATACAAGTCACACTTAGTTTTCCTTAAAATGGATGTAATCATAAATAAGGTTTCTTTCTTGTTTACACAAATTTCTTGATTTTTATGTTAAACTGTTATTTGCTGGAGCAAACTCATACAATTACCTTACATTTTTTCAGACTTTTACCTTTTGAACCTGAAAGCATTTTAAGAAATGGAGTTTATATTGTTATTCCCAATGTAAACATAAAATAAACTGAATAGTGTCAGTATTTAAGTTTACATAGAAACAGTGGGGAAAAGTTGTGGGGGTTTTTGTTGTTTTTTGTTTGTCTGTTTCTAATCCCTGCCTGTAAAACTGACCCTCTAAGGTTTAAGTACCCATATCTGCCTGGTGATAAAGCTCTGATACTGTTCACAACTGGGACTATAGAGGGAGAGAATCTCATCTTCTCTTTCTTTCATTTAAACAACCAACTAAACTAAGTACTGGCAATGCTGAATGTTTATCAGATATGAAGTTTAGCTTAGAACTGAAAATGCATGTGGAAATTGTTAAATTTGTGTTCTACATGTCTGAAAATCTATTACATATCTGAATGACTATAAAGATTCCAATTTTTAAAAAATGCCATTGACCTACTTTGTTTCATAGACTTAATGAGGGCTAGTATTTTGAAAAGAGGAAACTCCTTCTTATTTTCTAATGCTTTAAAATTATGAATGCAAATTAAATAAAAATGTTCATCTGAATAAATCTGACCTAATGACATGAGTCGTCTTCTTCATATTTAGGAATGGTAATATTAAAGGTTCATTGATTTAGGGAATATACAATGCATGTTCCTTTCCCTGATAAACATAATCTCTAAACCTAAATAAATTTTTATTCTGAATGGTTGTTTCAAGCCACATGTGTAAGGTAGCCAAAGCACACCCATTGCTCTGTTTTATCCTTCACTGCATCAGAAGGGTTTCATCAAACTACTTTTTTGTATGTGATGGTCAGCACTTGAGGGTCGTATCTGTCACCTAGCTGCCAGTGAGTGTTTCTAACTCAGCTGACCTGGTTCCGATTCCTTGGATGTGGAAGCTTGTGTGTCAGTGCTCTAAGGAAAAATGCAAGGCCTCTGAGAAATGCTGTGGCAGAAGATTCCTTAGGTCTGAGACTGCTGTCAACTGAATCAAGGCTCCTGGACTTTGATCTGCAACAGTTTGTACAATCTGGGAATCTGGCTCCTTCTCTACTAAATGCGATGTATGTAGGGGTGCAATGGAGAAAGAATTAATTCAGTGACAATAACTATCTAATAAAAGTGTAAGGGGGAAATTGGTATATACTGCCATAGACACAGAGCTACACACACAAAAATATTGTGTGGAAATATAAAATCAGCAAGAAATGATTGCTCAGCAGGAACATGAAGCCATTTTGCAGTCTAACACAGGAATCTGTGTCCGCTTACTCGATCGGCAGGGAGTTCAGACAGCCAACATAATTTAAAGTAACACACACTCTAATGAGGCCCAAAGAAACAGACCTGTCAAAGCAAAAAAAAAGAATCAAAATAAGAGGGCAAGTCACCTTAGGAGAAAATCATACATACATAGATAGAGTGTTTTGCAAATGTAACACAAATACATGAAAGGAGCAGAGTACCACAAATTTTGTAAGCATTGCAACTACAAGGGGGAGGATCCAAAGTCCTACCACTATCACATAATACTTTAATGCTTCATCCTGAATAAGTGCACTGCAACATGTAAGTATTTTGGCAATTTGAATCTTACTAGGTGAAAAAAACATGGAACAAGATATGTGACTGAAAGAGACCCTTTCCCTCATCTCTAGAAAATGATGGGAGTTGACACTAATCTTCATATTCTTAGCATTCTAGGGTCTCCTGAGAATTCTACAATGTGCTTTCTCTGTATTTACACCAAAGTAAAATTAGGCTTTTAGTCAGATTTAAAGTAAAAGTCTTCATTTTTTCTAGTCACCACTTAGATGTTTATACTGTTGACAAAAGTCCTCTTAGTCTTGAAACATCTTGTTAAAAAAACTCTCTTTCTTGAATGATTTTGACAGCTCAGTTTTCCTGTTTTCACTTATGTTGTATTGTCTCCTATTGTTCTTTCTACTTGGTTCTTTTGGTATGTGCTAAATTCCTCTTGCTCACGTATCTCAATATAACTTGCTCTTTCTAATAAATCTATTCCTCCCTGGATTGTCTATCTCTCTAGTAGAGTTACAAGAAAATAGGAGTTAGTTCCCTGAGCATGAAAAGCTTTTAAATTTACTTGCATTTTTTGATTTAATGAATTTTTTATTCAAATTACATATGAAAAACCTCAACATCTGAAACTAATAAAGGAAACAATTGTTATTCAAGAAGCAGCCTTCCAGACATCTAACATGAGGTGAGTGTGAAACACTGTTTCAGTAGAATCTTAGACAGACTTTCTGCTTTATTCAGATGTATGCTTTCACCATACTGGTAGAAAATACAATAATTGAGATATTTAAAACAGTGAAAACATGCAAATACAATAATATCTTCACATAAGCTTCATTTCCTTATGAAATCAAGGTCAATCTAGGACTAACAAGGGTTTAAAATCTTTTTGAACACATTAGAAGTAATTTAAGTTCAAAATCCCTTATATTTGCTTTTTATATTAAAGATTTGTTATTTTCACTGAAGTTTTCAAATATCATTCAAGTCGTATGAAGTCCTACTGTATATTGATTAACACACCTATGTAGTTATTGGCATATTCATTCTAACACATATTCAATTCATCTGTTAGCTACTGCCTTGAACTCAACAGATATTCCAACAATGGAAAAGATAAGGAAGGAAGAAAGAGGCAACTAGATTGAAATTCTGCAACACTGCATACATGCCTGCCCACTAAAAATGGACTCTATAGCCTTTATATTTTCTAAAGACCAATATGACATAAAGGTTTCCTGAGAAGTTTTAAATTATTCAAAAAGTACCTCCTAAATATTTAAGGACATTACAAAATAAAAGCAGCTATCCACCTGAGCCCAATAAAATGACACAGTCTTTATTACAGAGGCCAAGAATATCATCGGGGAAAGGCAACTTGTTGGGAATCGAATCATGAGGAGACAAATGACAAGCTAATTTCAAGGAGATGCCCACCTACTAGGCACTCCAATAATTTTCAATTTACTTAAAATTTGAGACCTGTTCCCACCACACATTCTATAAGTCTTTGAGACAATGCAGCATCCTCAAAGGAAACCACACAGAAATATCCACAGAAACACGTCATGCTAAGTAAGCATGTTTTTTTCAACCCAGAGGTCAAATAGCGTGTTGAGGCTATACCACGCATATATTGGTGTGTATTTTGACTCTTTTCAAGTGAAATAGGGAGTCATTACTAGATTACTGCATCAAAGCTACCTCTTCTTCTGTGCTGGTAGGGTTCTCCAATTTTAGCATGCAATCAAAAAATTCCATCCTGCATCACAACACAGATTTACTTATCTAGGAATCTGGAGTACTGAATTCAAGTATTGGGCCTGAACGACAAACTTTTATTGTTTTGGTATGAAGCAAAAAAATACTACATAGAGATAAAATTTAAAATATACAAAACAGCAATTTCAGTAAATTGGAACAGATTTAGGGTTCTTAGCAGTTCCAAACACTACATTTTCTGTCTGTCTTCAGAAAAGTCAAACAATTCAAATTGTTAACTATGAGAGTACTATGAGACACACAGTCATGCACCACACCACCCAGGTTAACTCTAAGCACAAAGCATACAAGTGCAGTGTCTCCAGGAGATTTGTGCTGGCCATATCATTGGGGAAAATCCCCGAGCATTGTCAAGTGAGGCCTTTGAAAGGTAATTTTCCCCAGGGGCTGCTTTTTCAGCAGTTCCTTTGTATTCATAAAAGTGATGGTGGTGACTTGCTGCTACACCAGAGAAAGTGAAAATGCTCCAACAAAACATAGAAGTGATGAAATGGGAGGAAATGTATACTAAGCACATTTTCATTATTATTTGTGAGCTTGCTAGTTTTGTAGTAGAATTAAAATACTAATGAATTTGCTTACAGGTAGGATTAACTGATCTTAACCTTAGATAAATGAAGTATATAAACATAAACGCATGCACATACACTAATCAGTCATGATGGGAACAATTATAGACAAAGTAGCATTGTATTATCTTGTCTGTGAACTGCTAGTGTTAGTTCTTCATAAATCAACTCATTTGCCTTATGAAACATTTTATGACTGAAATGCATTTAAGTAATAACTTATGTTAAAGTTTACCAGTTACTTTACTGTATATTTCCCTTGGCAGAACATAGTACGATCAAACAATTTCTAGATTGAAAATTCTTCTACATTCTATATTCATAGTATTCATATTACTCAGAAAAATGGTCACCAGGCTTTTTAAAAAGCTATAAATTCGATTTTTTCAAGGTGTTTCCATAAATCAGTTAGCTTATTTGTTCATTTCCATGTCTTTCTATTCTGAGTTCCAAACAACAGTCACATGGCAGAAGTGCTTTTGTCAGCTTTGGTCTAAATGTCATATTTAAAGAGAGATCTCCCTCCATCCTCAATTGGAATTTCTGATTCTTTGTCTCAGAACTTCCTTCACCAGGTTTAGCATATAACCCATTTCAAGTTCCTTAGCCGTAATAGTTTATTTTCTTGTCTAGTCACTGCTTCCATAAGGATTTTTTACATTACAAGGCTTTCCATAAAAAAAAAATCTGTGATTCTTATTTTCTGTTTTGCTGTCCTTTTAGGTGTTTGAACATTTTTTACATCCCCATGACTGTTTCAAGTCTATCTTTTAATGAAAGAGTATTGTTAGGAGTGTACAGAGCTCTCATAAATTCTAATGTCAGATAAAAAAATCTTCCTTCTTGGAAACAAGGAACAATATCTGGAAAAAAGTTACAAAGGCTTTACCAAGGACTTCATAAAAAAGATTGTCATTACACAAAAGTAAATACTGTAAATTTTAGTAGCACAGTTTGTATGTTTACTGAATATTTGTCATGTGTAAAGAGTTAAGTAAATAAACCTGATATTAATGGAGCTGCAGATCAAGTGCTAAAAGGTATTTCTTACTTGTTGACATTACTCTAAAAAAAGGCTTAATGAAATTAAAATGTGGAAAGTAGAAAGCATCAATATAGTTGACTTATAAATAAAAAGGAGGTGCTCACATCAATACATAAAACAGATATTTACCATTATAAAGACAGATACAGATGAACTGTGTGCTTTAGAGACTCTTGAAAAATGAACACGTCCCCAAAATCTTTGCTTCACAGAATCTGAGGTTGGAAGGGATCTCTGAAGAATCAGTACTGCGACTCCCTGCTCAGATCAGGGTCATCTACAGCAGATTGCCCAGGATCATATTTAATGAGGTCCTGTCTGCACCCAAGGACAGAGACAGAACCACCTCTGGGAAATGCTCAACCACACTCAAACAAAGATTCTCCTTATGTGTAAATTCAAATTCCTGTATTTCGCTTCATGCCTGTTGCTTCTTGTCCTGTGACTAGGAAAAACAAAGAAGATGTTGGTTTCCTCTTTACTCCTTCCCACAGGGTATTCGTACACATTGGTAAGATTTTCAAGGCTAAACAGTCTCAGCTGTCTCATCTCTTTGTAGAACAGATGCCTCAAGTCCTTATCATCTTTGCAACCCTTTTCTAGATTCGCCTACATATATTCATATCTTTCTTACACTTGGAAGCTGTTTTTCACCAGACGATGGTATCTCTCATGAATCCAGTAAAAAAGGCACTGACGCTCTTTAAGACACGTTTTCAAAGATATTTATACAGAGCTAACTATAAGGAAAGAAAACTACAGGAAATCCTATGTACCTTTAGCTGCTGCAACCACAAGTGGTGTAGCATCAACCGGGCCTCTGATCCGTACACTGCACACTGTGCAGACCCCTTTCCATGGAAGAGGTTCTGCCCTCCAGTCGCTCAAGCTATTGTGGATTTTTTTCCTCCAAGAAAATAGCCCTATTGATCATTCTCAATGTCAAACAGAAAGGATGCTCACGTGGCAACTTGCCACTCTCCTAGATTCAAGTACACCCAGGTGTACTATAGCCGCTGGTACCAGGCAGGAGCTGCCTGCATGATCCTCTATTACAATGAGCTGGATGAGTTTGTCCTGCAGCTGGGGGGTTTGTGCAGCACAGAACTGCACTGAAGGCAATACTATTCAACACAGTCAATGATAACCTGGATGGTGGGGAAAGGTCTGAAGACCACACTGGACATGTAGCCCAGCACAGGCCTGAGAATACTCAAATTACTATTATATGTTTTGCTTACTCCTTGATATACAATGGTCAGCCAGTCAAATTCATTACAGACATCTAGAACTGGTCACAGCACTCCTTATGTGGCCCCTCCTTCAAACTACTGGCATTTTTCCTACTGATACAGCTCAGGGTGGTTTTGGTCTTTGCCATATGCATGTATTTCTGGCTCATGTTCAGTTTTTTTGTACAAGAACCTGCTGGCTCATCTCTACCAAGCTACTTTCCAACTGGTCAGATCCCAGCATGTGCTGGTGAATTGGGTTATTCCTCCTCCCCAGATACAGCATTCTGCATTTCTCTGTTAAACTTGAGATGATTCCTGTCAGCCCAATGCTCCAGCCTGTAGAGATCTTTCTGAAAGTAGCAAAACACACTATTATGTCAGCCACTCCTCTCAGTTTTATATCCTCAGCACATACCTTCCTTGTGTGCATTTTGTCCCATCACAATGTCAATACTGACTGTGCTAATCACTACTGGATACTTTAGGGATCCTCAGCTTTACTTTGTGCTCCTGATTCTTTCAGAGTGGTATGAAATAATTTCTCAGTCAACCTAACTTGTTAACATAACCTGTGCTTCTGTTTGTCTATGTGGATGCTGTGGTATACAGTGTCAAAGGCATTATCAAAGTCAAGGTAAGGAGTATCCCCTGCTCACCCCTCCTCCACAAAGCCAGCCAGCTCATTCTAGAAGGCCATCAGGCTGGTCAGGCAGGATTTCTCTCTGTAAAACCAAGTAGACTACTCTCAATCACTTTCTTAACCTTCATGTAAGACCTTAAATAGAAATTGTATACAATGATTGAAAAGTCAAACTCATCCAGCCACTATTGACCTTGTGGACACTTTTCTATTTGTTTTCTCACTGGATTAGAGCAATGTCTGGGTGTAGTTTGTGTTACTACTAAAAGAGTAATAGTAATAAAATTTAAATTGGATCAGGTTTTCCTTTTTGACCATTAGCCTGTCTTCAGTTTTCTCTCTCTTTAAAACAGGCAATATAACTTTCAATTAGCACTAGGAGATTTATCTGTATAACTGCTCTAGACACTGTGGAATAAAGTCCAGTCTGCAAAGAGACATGTAGTTCATTTCAATAGCCCTAATCAGTCACCCACTTATGGACTTTGACAAATAGGTCAATATGTTGCAATAATATTAGATCTGAGAATAACCTCTGGGATTCGGGTTTAGCAAAGTTGCTGCTTCGTTTTATAAGGGGAAACATTTTTAATAGTTTACCCTTGATGTCAGTCTGAACTGAGTACAGCATTCTTTCAAATTTCAATTTAGTTCATGATTATGGTGTGATAAACAAGACTTATTAAGGCTCTTTGACATGATACAATTATGGCAAAATTAATATTTAAAAAAAAGCTCGCTGGCCACCTTTTCTTTTGAGTTTGCTCAGGCTTCAAACCACTACAGAGGACCTACAAGATCCTCAATCAGTACAAATTTAACCTTACCTCCTGTAAGCAAACCACATGAAGTCATAATGGGTTATTGCACTTTTGAAAATTCTAATTACACTTCATTCTTTAGCTTTTACTGTGTCTGTGCTCTCCAAGAGAAATAAATATGTCCTGTGGCTACTGATGTCAATTCTTAATTGAAACTATTCAGTCTACATAATCTATTCTCACTGTAGCTTCAGAGGTGAAGCTCAGCAAACAGCTCAAACAGATGAACAGCATGGTGTCCAAATGAACAAACTCTGCAGATCTTTCAAAATCCAGTGTTTTCCACAGTTTCAGAATGAAAACTTATTATCCCAGGGTCAGTTAAAATTTTATGTTAGATTTTGAATTTATAATAAACCTCGTTACCAGCTTAGTTTAGTCAAAGTATGGATTTTATAATGAAATGTCACAAAATTCCGCAAGTGATGACACATCTTCTCATTTATTCTCTGTATCATTTTGCAACAGTTAATTTTTTTTCTGATTAAATACACTGTGTGAACTGAAAAGGCTAATATGCCATTTCAAAAGTTAGCAATCAATATTATAATCATTAAATTAATTGGGGTTTTAAATAAAAGTGACAGAGTGGACATGTGAGCAGAGTTATCTCCTTCATTGATTTTTATTTCCTGACACTTTAATAAAATACTCACTGGTGTTTACTAGATTTATCAGAATTGCCTTCTGAACAAAATAAAACAAAAAATTGTTGTTATAGTTAGTTAGTTATATGTCAGTTTCTAGGAATGTAGATTGAAATCTTTATTGTTTGTAGCAGGGCAAAGGTAGACTGAAAATTCTTGTTAAGTTCAAAAGTGAAATAAAAACTAAACCTAAATTAATTCAGATTTCACTAAGTGCTTTATAATTCCAATTTAAAATTTGAAAATATATTGATATAATCACGTTGCTAATTTAATTTGAAACAGTCATATTAAAGTCTCTTGCATGGTGATCTAGAAGTCACACATCTTCATTCAGCAAAGCAATGTTTTACATTCAAACTCAAAGTACTTTGCCCCTTATTTTCAAATAACAATGAAGACATCCATACCTACCATGATTTGGGATTAGAAATATGTGCAAGCTATTTGACATCTGTAACAAAAGCTGAAAAGGATTTTTGTTTCCTATTAGCATGGTAAGACAGTAGGTTTTACCTGCTGATACAGAACAAGGTATTTTCTCAAATAATTAGGCAGGTTTTGGTGCCTTATAGGTACTGAAAGAAACATCAGTATCAGACATCACTTAAAATTTTTGATAGAGATTATGCAGTTCCTTTTTTGTTTTCACCTTCACCCTGTGCTATTTGTAGGTTTTTACACAAGTATGGATGGCAAAGTGTGCAAGAAACTTCCCTTCTCATTTTTCAAAACTGGAGTCTCATCTTGCCGATCCCTCTCTTATTAATTGTCCAAGATGTTTTCCCCCTCCTTCAGAGTGATAAGACTGTAGGACAAATATTTTAAGCTATTTTACTGAGGTTTTGTCCTGGTATTGTGGATGGAGAGGATTCTGATCCACTGGTCCAATCAGTGCGGAGGATGGGGCAGTTCTGCTGAGCCAAAAAGCTCAGTGACACATGCTGTTTGGGAGGTGTCTGCCTAAGAAGTACAATAGGGAAGTACTTGTAAATTGTGATGTAGCCTTGAATAAGCTGCTCCTTGTTTAAAGTGTTTGGTTACAAACATATTTTGCAGCCAAAGAGCTATGTGAGTGTTTTACTTTGCAATATTCTGGTTCCCTTGTTGGGATAAACTACTCAGCTGAACCACCTTATTGCCTCATAAAACAGAGCAGCAATGCTATTATCGCTTAACTGCACCTGAATTCAGGCAGAACTACTTTGTTCAAAGAGCAGTAAACACTTGGAGTAAGTTGTCAAGTAAGGTCATTGGAGCAAATAACATAAATGAGTGCTAGAGATACAGGACATTTTCATGAAGGAGATTGAAGGATACAGTGACAAGAAGGGATTCAAGCAGGATGAACTGAGCTCAGGAAGGACTTATTTCAATGTTATTATTAAAAATTATCCTTTTGCAGAAAGCCAGTAGAGGCTTTGTATGGCACTTATTCCTTATATGCCTTAAGAGCCTTAAGTAGGATCTAAGAGGTACAAAGCAACAAATTTTAGTCTGCGTGAAGAGGGCTTTGATCAATCGAATAACCATGAGAAGAACTGTATTCATGTCTGTGAACCTTTAGAAAAGGTAGCGCTTTGAAATATTTTCTTAAAACAGTTTGGTTTCGCAGTCTTTCTTTTCACAGATTCCCAACTAAAGCTGAAAAATCACAGAGTCGCTTCCCTGCAGCCACAGTTAACATTCAGGGCTATTTTTGTTACTCAGTGACTACATATGTTTTTCAGACTTTTATCATATACTCTCAGAAATTAGGATCTCAACTGGCTGGGCACTAGTCAGCCACTGCTCTACAAGGTATTACCTGCTCAGGCAAAGGCAAACCCAAAGGAATCCTGAACCCCACACTGTCAGTCAGCAGGAACCCCACAGCCTTTTCATGATAATGGCAAAAATTAGATTCACTAGTCTGCAACATCATTCCATAGAATAAGCATTAAATTTAATGCTGAATGCATACCATATCTTCCAACTTCTCACTTGGGCAGCCCTCTTACTGTTCCATTCCTTAAACTCAGGACTGGCTTCCCTCCACATACCACAGCTTTGTTCTGCCATCCTTCCTACTCTCAAGTACCTATTCCTTTCACTCTAAGCTCTGGAGTCGTTCAAGATCTCTTAGCAATTCTTTCTCTGACTGATTACTACCTGAAAAATCTTTTCAGAAATCTAATAATGAAGGAGCAGGATGTTATCAGCTTCAGTGTTGCTCTTAACTGGTGGCAGGGAGGGCTGAGAAAAAGACAGTAAAGCATTCTTTCTGAATCTCAGTAAGAATGGCCCCAAAAGAAATGGTATAATGGAATACCTGGTTTAGTAAATACCTAGAATAAACAGTAATATAGACGACAGGTCAACCTTACATTCTTCAGATGCTGAGAATTCTGCTTTCTATTATCACATCAGAATGACTCCATCTGGATTTTCCCACCATGTAGTGCACCAGCTCACACAGAGCTCTTCCTATGTGCCATGCCATAGTGCATTTCATTTTCTGTGAAAATCAGAGCCATATGCTTTTCCTGGCAGGTTGGAGTGCTATGCCTGTCCTGACCTCAGTGCAGTGCAGGCTGGCATGAGGCACTCCACCAAAGTCCCTTGCAGCAGCCACTGGTGCTGACATATGGGCTGCTCTGACCTGGAGAACAGCGCCCAGAAGAGCAGACACAGTCTGCTCGAGGTAACTCACTTCTCACACACAATGTCTTCTGGAAGGCACCCAACACAATCACACATTGGATGGAAGGGTGTGAATTACTGTATCTACTATTTAAGTAGCATTCACAACCTGATAGGTCTCCTTAAAGAAGATGTATCATTTCCCTCCTGAAAATACTCTGTCCAGTATTCCAATCAACTCACTGAACTACTCTCCCTTTGTTTATTACTTCACAGCTACCTCTAGATTTTTATCATGAACACAAAAGAAGTATTCTCTTCTTTTCAGTCCCAGAAGCAAATGAAACACAGATCAGCTTCACTTTGATACAATGGCGTGCAAAGCTGGAATGACATACTCTAGAAAAAAAGAGGAGCAACACAAACTTTGTTTAAATGTGTTTTCATAGACTTTTCTAGCTAATAGTAAGAGATATTAAAATAATTTTAGGCCAAATAACAGCTTCTTTCCTTTTGAATATATGGAAAGGTTTTTTATTAAATATGCCTCTAAAAAAATCAGATGCATCCGGTATCAAACTGCAGCTGCTTATATAGGTGAAAGAGCAAAGCTTGTTTCCACTGATAGAATTTACATTAGAAGGAAATAAATGAGTACAAGACTGAAGTCCCATGGTTTATTGTTCTTAGTTACTGAGTTTAAAATTATATTACCCCCCACAAAAAACCCTGATCAGTAAATTTAAGGTTCTATAGGAGTAAGAATCATTCAGTACTTAGAAAATCATGCTTGGAAATGATGAATTCCATTCCAAATATTGGTGTGATGTCTTTAGCTCAAATTCAGAAATCTCAAATTAAATCTTTGATCTTAGGGAAGGGAAAAGGCTATGCATCTCTAAAGAACCAGTCAAAGGGAATAAAATAAAATACAAGTCAAGGAAAAATTACTTAGCTAATAAGAAGCTAAACTCAGGAAATTGTCTAGAATGTGAACTTCTTTCGGATACTCCAAGCCTTTATGCTGTCATATTGTCCTAACCATCTGTAAGTTGATGTTAATATCAGCTGTCTTTTGAGATTCATGAAGTGTTCCAAGTCTATTGTTGTAGTAAAGTATAAGCACCTTCTAAAGATGTTTTTTATTTCGTTTCCCTCAATGTGTTTGTGAGAAGTAATGACTTGTTTTCTGAAAATTTCAATTGTCTTAGGTAAGTGTCTAAGAAAACAAGTCTCTGTATCTGCCTGAAACTACTCTGTATTTGTTTAACCTGAAGAGAAAGCCACACCTTTGTTGCTGTTTTGCAACAGAAACAATAAGGTAGTGTTCTTCTTTAACGACATTCTGATCCTCTCAAAAATTCAATTTTACTGAGTTTCTTTTTTTAAAGTTTAGGAGAAGGAACAAATTAAATCACCTTTTGTGGGGATTGTTTTACGGATATCTAACAGATCCCAACAGCATTTAAAATGTTAGTTAAGAAGCAAACTATACACTAAGCTGAACTAAAGTGAAATTATTTCTTGCTGTAATATAAAAACTTGAAGGCAATTTAAGCAGGGAAGAATGTAAGAGGACTTGTAAGTGCTTTCATCCTGCTGAAGGATACAACTATGAAATTAAGGTACTTAATCAGACTCCTAGTGTTTGTTTTTCTGATCTGATTTTCCTGCAAAAACTCATTTTGCAAGAATCACAATTTAAAATGGTAGTATGTCATTATATCTAGTCCTGAACACTGCTTTTGTGACAAATCAGTAATGAGGCCCATGGTATCCTTTATTTAATTGTTATTAATGACTGTGATGGTATAGATGGAAAAAATTTACTCCCTTTCATTGAAATAATTCTGTTTTCATTTGGCTATCATATAACCCAGCAAATTCCTTATGTTTTCATTATGCTGAGAATTTCTAAGTTTCTCGCCATAAAGGAGAGAATCTTAACAAAGAGTTCCCTGAAAATCCCAGAAAGGTCTTTACAGTAAATGTAAAAAAACCATGGCCAACTCTCTTAAATTCTATCTTATAGGTGTGTTTTAAGAAGCATGAGGAGAATATCTAAGAATAATGTCTACATTTCAAATATTCAGACAATTACAAAGGACAGGTCAAGTTCCACTTTGATTAGGTATTTTGGATTTTTAAATACATTGCTCAGAGTGGGGCCAGTTTTCAACAATTGTTCTGAAATATGCTCTTTTCAAGATGCCTCAAATTGCACATGCAGAATTCAGGTCTTCCTGAGAAGCTTTTACAAGGCCTTGGATTGGCATATGGCTGCATCTCTTTCCCTGAGGATGTTTTATGCCACAGTCATTACTCCATGTTGGACTTTTTCCCTCTTTCTTTTAAAATATTTAGGACTGGTCACTTCCAATGAGTGCTTTCTGGCATCAGATCTATTAGATAATCTAATATGATGCGGAAAAATCTGTGTTCTTACTGTAGAAAATGGTGTGGTGAATTAGACACAACCTCAGGAATGGTTAGGAAATTTATAAAAGATATGTGAAGAAAATGAAACATACTTCAAATACTAACACCGAATTAACTTCCTTTACTGTTTTATTATCACTGTTTTTTCTTTGCCCAAACCTGATTAACAGTGAAATTTAATGGGAGATGAGAAACAGAACTTTATCACAATGTGATAATACACTTAGAAAATTGTGAAACCAAATGAGCGGATCAGAAATGAAATGTTTTAAAATAAGTTTTTTCCTAGACACTACTTCCTTTCTTTCTGCTGGTAACTTTCCATCCCTTTCCTCTGACCTTCTGACCAGCTCTTCATTATATTGTTATTATTATCAGCCATTTAATTTAGATTATAAATTCCTCACAACAATCAAGAGCAGTATTGTTGTTTTATACTGAGGCACTAAAGAAAATGGATCTGTTTACTTTATCTAAAAGGAGATTAAAAGGTGACTTGACCACCACCTACAGGTGGTCATATAAGTAAACATTTTATAGTCATTATTTCTTCTGACAAAACAAAAAGTCATAATGGAATCCAGTAGCTGGGAGTTCACACCAGCTATATTCGCTAGGGAGACACAGATGTACCCAACAAGCCTGTAAAGATAACAGCAGTAAATCACAGAAATATTTTACTTAGGAAAGCAGAAGATTCACTTGAAGTTTTTTAATCACTACTGGTCATCTGCACTAAAAATGTCTGTCATATGGAAGTGATGGACTTGATGTAGAAATTATTTGATAATATTTTTTGTTTCATACTGTGTGTAAGATCTGGAACTGCTTGTTACTACAGTGTGGTATATCCTTCACTGTGCATCTCAGTCCCAGATATGGAGCTAGCCTCAGTCAAGAGTCCAGAGTGCCAGGCAAGTTTGTGGCAATAATGCAGGTCCAAGGTCAAGCCAAGGAGTTACAATAGGCAGGTTGGAGCAGAATCAGGTCCAGCAAACATAGCCAGTGTCAGACACAGTTCAGTGATCAGCAGTGACCAACATTCAGTGATCGTAGTGACGGCACAGGTTCAAGGTGAGGCAGGAAGCCATTCTGCAGGGCAGAGTCAGGACCGATAGGGTGGCTGAGCTGAGGACAGGAACTCCTATGGCAGTTCAGACTGACACTGAAGGCCCAGAGTTAAGTTGGAGTTCCTGGCCCCTGTCTGTACCAAGTGGAGAGAGAAGCCCTAAAAGAGGTTGGTCAAGACCTTTTAGTACATTTAAGAACCCAGCAACTGTGCTTCATAACTATGCCCTCACTGACAAGGTTTACATGCTGAGGCTGACAAGCAGCAGAACTTCTGGAGCCACTCCTTAGGAGCAGTACAGAATGATCTTGAGTGTGACTTTACAGAGTTGAGATAAAACAGTTGCCACTGCAGAATCTAAATTAATGTGCCTGCTTGCTTGCTATCTAAGATGGCAGTCATGGGATAGGCTGACCTGTATTAGATACTCTTATTTTGAAAGACAATCACTTTATCTTAATGCAAACAAAAGACAAGCCCCTGAACAGACTGTCCTCCCCCTTCTCTGTAAGCAAGATAATTGTTAATAAGATAGGCAAATCAGATACTATAAGGCCATAGGATGAAGTCATAGCCTTGCCAAAGATGCTTTTCATGTCTGCCCTATCTATCAATGTCTAGAGATTTCAATTTCACAGGTGAAACTTACAATCTGATAAGGACATCACTGCTTATGTTGCTCAGTTGCTCTGCATCACTGAGAATTGTAACAGGTGATGTTCTCAATGACAAGTTGTATAATTGTCTTGGTTTTGATTTTCAGCACCATCTTTTTGTTGAGCCAAATTTATCATTTGCAATTGTTTAGAAAAAGGCCACTGAATCAGTATCACTATACCCTAAGAGAAGTTTTATTACAGCAATAATCTAAATGTTGGTTTTCATGATTAGGATGATGATGGTTGTCAATTCAATCAGGACCTCAACCTTTAAAAACATTATCAAGAAAGATCAGTTGTCTAGCTTTCTAGTCAGACAAAATTGCAATGCATATAAAGATTCCAAAATGATAAGTGCTCTTTCTGGAAAAAAAAAAAAAAACTTCACTTCTGGTCATCAAACATTGACAGTCTGAAGCATATTATTTCAAAGATTCTCATTTGTGGGCATCAGTGCTTCTTCTGACAATGAGTAAAGAAGTTTTATCACATCCAAGGAGTCTTGGGGATCTCTGAAATGCTCATTACTATGGTAATAAGTGCACATCAAAATGAAATGAATGTTAACTGAGATCACCTCTGACAAGACACATTCAGTTGTCTCTTTTTAAAAAATTGTCTGTGGTATGGACATGAACATTGTCATAAATGTGAGGTGAGTATTTTCTGTGGATTCTTTGCAGAAAGATTCATTCATTGGTATAACAGTCATCAGAAAGATATATTAAAATAGGCTAATTAAATATCAATCTCTATTTCTTAAGATAATAAATCAAAACTGGACAAGATCCTGGGGAGTATGATGTAAACCTTGGAGACCACTCAGTTTTGAGTGGGGGCTGGCTAGCTCTCATTCCCAGTCCAAGTTATCCTATTAACTTACCAGTTCTGATGGGAAACTGCTTTCTTGACATCTGTCATAAGCAGAGAGTAATTAAGAAACCTTGTTACTGGATTTTTTTCCTAATGTTTCCTGAAAAATGGAGCTTATAAAAAGTGATCAGTGTTATTTCTGGATCCAACAACCAAACCAATTCTCATGAAAGGCTGAGCTGCACCTTCAGTATACTATACCAGTGGAGAACTACACTGAGCTTGTGTGTAGAATAATGAGCTCTTGAATTAGTCACATTTATAGAATAATCTGTTATGGTTGTTACACACAAACCAAAAGGAGTCATAAGAATCTGGCAAATCATGGCATGCTAATATGGCATGCTCATGGTGCACATCTGGTGCTGGCTTTTGAACAACTGCTTTCAGATTTCACAGGAAGTATTCTTGAAATATATTCTCTCAAAGTATCAGCTAGTTGTCAGTGAAGATGCTACAGGTGTGCAGAGATGAGACTTACATTTTGAGGTAAGATCCAGGCTGAGATATCCTCCCATGCTGAAGAGTTATAGCTGTGATACCAATGTTTGTTCATGACCTGACCTGAAAAGTTTTGAAGAGGTTAATATGAAATCAGAAGAAATACACATAGAGAGAATTACCAGTCTTTTGTGTGGTGTCCACCCAAGATGCTGTTTCTGTTACATGCAAGATATTGCAGAAAGATTATAATATTCGTGCTTTGTATCTTTTTTTCTCTTTTTTTCACCTCTATCTAGAATTCCTTTGTGTATCAGCATTATTACGGTTAGTTTCTAGTTAGTTTCTGTCAGTTTCTGTTCGTTAGTTCTGTTAGTTTAGTTAGGCTACTGTTAGTTTCTACTGTTAGTTTCCACTAGACACTTGCCACATATTCAGCTCCACAGACATAGCAGTCATTATGTCTAATATTGTTCTCTGTAGTATGGATGTTCCTGGACCATTGTAAGCAGATGACTGTCCAGCTTGGTGTTTCTGAAACAAACCTATTTCACAAAAATTCACTATCTCAGCCAACATGCTATTTTTTTTTCACCTGAGACCATCTACTATGGTTCAAGAGGAAATCATGGGGCAAATTAATTGTTCTGTAAGCCAAGTTACTTGCCACTTTTTTCCCCAAAGATCCTACAGCCCTTTTCTCATTACTTAGCACATTCACAGTGAGATCAATTTGCTTGTTTCTGTCATCAGGTAGCTGGTGTATGCCTGATCATGTCACAAAAATGCACACCTACATGACAGCATTTCTTGCACATCCTGGCATATAGTGTCAACACTTAATAGTAAATGTCACACATTTTAGCAGGTGAGTGATCAGCTGTACACTTTATTTTTGGAATTTTGTTGTTTAAAGTATGATAAAAATGTGTTTAGCTACATTTAGCCAATTTTATAGTTGAGTATTTAAATAGTGGGAAAGTGATAATATTCTAACAGAGGGAGGGTCCTAATTAATTTTTAAATGAAATCTACAGATACAGAATATTTTGTTTCCTGTATTTCCATTCACAAAATATTTCCAGGAAATGTTCTCTATTAGATAAATTCTGTGGATTTAGACATTCCTGTGCTCAAGAAACATTTAGAGTACTTTCACAGAATAGAGCACAGTATGACTTATGGTATGGACAGATGCCAAATGACATTTCTGTAAAGTCCAGCTCAGCCTGATCCAACAGTAATGAGGGGAAAATCTCTTGCAGACTCAAATGGATTTCTTACCAAGAGCATAATGTATAGTTAATGTAGTGAAAATCTCTGTGAGACCTGACTGTAAACTTGAAGATAATATCAGGGAGGAAGAGGACAAGTTATTACTGACCTTCCTCTGATCTGGTAAATTAATAAATCAGTGTCAATTTTACTCAAACAGCTGGTTTTAGTTACCACGGCAAAGAATGCATCTGTGAGCCAGAGCCACCAATGCTGATTTTGAGCAGCTATTTTCATACCTCTGGAAGAGGAGAAAAACAACAAAAGACATCTTCAGGTATTTAGGAGTTAATTTACTCTATTGATATAATTTTTTTAAAGGGCAATTAAAACCCTAATGAATTTTATCATTGGGAGTTTTTAGATTCTATAAAAAAGTTATCTTGAGCCAATTTGCAACTGTTTCTTGTGTTATTGTGGATGTAAAGACTTCTGTCATCTTTTGTTACAGACTTTTTTCCTCACATTTTCTCTTTGGAGTTCTCACCTAAACCCGGGAGTTCTGATTCCTACCTTTTCTTCTCAGTATTATCTTTCCTATATTATTTCTTTTCTTCTCACTTGTACATCAGTGGTCCTTGTGCTTCTGATTTAAGTCTTTCAAAAGATGCTTTTCATAGATTAAATAAACTTTCTCATGTTTAAAAAAAAAAAAAAAAAAAGGGAGGGATTTTTTTCCTGCAACAGAGAGAACAGCAGTAACTGCTGTCAACATACCTGCAGCTCCTCATAAGAAAGAATGGACAGAAGTACTCTATAGGTCTGCTTTTCCTTTGTGAAAATTCCCAAGAAACACGATTGCCAAATAGGTCCTTATCCTTGAAGGTGTCCATAGGGTTCTGTTGTGCCTGCTGTCATGGTCCACATATGCAGAAACAGAGACCTGAGGAACTATTGTAATAATTTAACATAACTTTCTGCATCACAATGGCCACATAGGTTCCTGCTTCAAGCCCCCAAATTTTCAGTTGTGATACAGTATGTCTGTTATAGAGCTATTCAATAATAACCCAGTGTTCCTTATATCTTAAGATTTCCAATGGATAGTTATCATCGTTATGAAAAATACACCAAAAATTATCATACGTTTCTAATATATGTCAGTTCAATTTTTAATTTTGGTTTTTTGCATATTATTTTACGTCTTTCTACTATAGGAAGAAAGATTTACAAATTTTCTCATGCAGTAAGTCTTTTGCAGTGGCTGTATAATGGTTGAAGTAAGGGAAGATGAAGTCAACCTGCTACATGAAACAATTTTTAAAATACTGATAAGATAAAACCAAAAAAATTGGAATTGGCAGGTGTATTCTGTGTACGAAATATATGTATAGACTAGAAAGTTACATCTCAATAAGTTGTTTACTGAAGCCTTTAGGCCTTCCTTAAAAATGAATTGTCCAGACTATAAAGCACATATTTTTTTGTCAATTTTCTCTCTTCACTTTATTCATGTTTTCTGAGTATGAATACTAAAATTGGTTTCAGAGCTTTGCTGAGGTGGTGGTCCAGCTAATGGAGGAAAAGATGAAATCACACTGATAAAAGTTTCATCATTTCATTCTATTTGTCTAACTCTGAACACTTTTTCCTCTTACAAAATCCAAAACTTCCATCATTTTTACAAGGCATGAACATTTTCATAAGTAATCTTTAACATATTCTGAAGACAAAATGGGAAGCATGATGTTTTCTTCAGCTACAAAGATCGTGCTTTCCCTTCTAACTCCTAATAGCCCTTCTATAAATGTGTGTTAACCTGCTGCTTTAGCTTCCATTTCTGTTTTCAAAGCAGCACCTCTTCAGTGCATGCTTTATTACCACAATAGCTCCTCTGTCATGTTCCAGTAATCTTTATAATGCCGTAGATCTGTTAGTTCATGTCCTTCTGTCTTATTGCTCAGTTTTTAGCCAGAAAATTAGCCACTGTCTAGCCCAACCACGTTTGAACTGTTGCACCCTCTTAATCAGCAGTCACAAAAAAATAACCAAAAAATAGGCCAACCATCATGGAAGCAGCCTCTTCCATGGTCTTCCAAAATTTGGAAGTGCTCAGAACTTAGCATCTCCAGGCTATTGGGAAAGTACTTCGTGTTTAAAAATACAAAATAAGAAAACAAATCTAGTTTTTAATTGCTTTTCAGTCTTCCCATGGGCTTTGAATCAAGCACAGCCTATGAGGAAAGTCTTGATCAACTTTCAGGAATAAGACAGAAAAGGAAGCCTTGTTTAGAGAGCTGTCAGACTAAGAAGGCCAGGATTGTCTGGCACGCTTTTGAAGTATGATTGGTAAGGCCGCAGAGCCTCATGCTGACACAGGAGCTGATAAGCAGAATCTTGTCACAATCTGAAGGTTATTTTGTGCACTCATAACTCTGCCTTCTGGTCCCAATGATCCACAATTCCGTTCCTCTGCAGACCCCAGGAGGTAAGTTAAGGAGCACAGCAGCTCTGAATGTACAGAACAAAGTGGAAGGTCAATCCAGAAAAGGCCAGAAAAGCAGAGACAGTAAAAACAATGGATTGCTGTTACTTGACTTTAAACTAAAAGGGCAAGGGTGTGAGCACTTATGCTTCCAGGTAAGAAATATATTTTTAAAATCTTGGGTAGTATGCCCTTCTCCTATTGTTGTTTTTCCTGCCTGCACTTCTCCAAAATATCTACAGTGATGAGATCTTGTTTGCACTTCTATATAAAGTACTAGCTTTATTGGAATGTGATCTGCATGTTTTTAGCTCTATTTTATTACAAACTTCCAGAGGAACACACATCCCACGATATGAAAAGCATACTTCCCTTGCATAAATAAGCTTCAAGTTTTATTAAAAATCAAGATTCACTATAGTATATCATGAATTATTAATTTTATGTTCATAATCATAGTCATAAGGTATATCCTGAAACACAATGCAAAATATAAAGGAAATATCACAACCAAGTTTTAATAAGTTAGAGGCTTAAGATAATAAAATCAGTTCTTTTACAAAAAGTAGCTTAAGGCAGCTTTGATCACGTGTCACTGACGACTCTATAGAAAATCTGTGTGGTGCTGGTGAAACCTTGGTGAGATTCTCTCTCTTTTTTTCCCTGGATAAATCTGTCCACTGCACAAAGGACTGTTCAACAATCTGGAGTCTTGTCCTAGAACTATAATTCTTTCCGGTTCTTCAATTGTACCTTTCTTTAGCATTGTGTCTCAGTTTAATATTCCTTGAAATTAAATTATTTTCTGGGATACAAATCAAATTTTAAGAAAGAGCCTTTCTTTTGACCAGGCATCTATAAACATACTTTAAGAAAATTGAGCAAGATGGCCATTTCCTTTTAATTCAACCAGTGGAGACAGAAAGTGATAATGAAGGGCGAGAAAGTAGATCACAGTTCACAATGTTATTTGACAGTTCCAGCCTTTAACTCTTCCTACTAACTAAACTGAGATAAAGTGCTGTGTCAAAGAAGACAAGTCAATAGCAAATGGCTCCTGAGCATTCTCCTCTCCACTGCTGCCTGTGGGGTGGGAGCTGCTGGTCATGGCACTAAGAACATTCCTGGTGCTGCAGTGGTTGATATGCAAAGCCAGAGTCCTTTCTCTTGTGAAGAAGTTAACTACCACCTCACAAATCTCTGCATTTTTGCAGTCATTGCTAAAGTAGCACCGGGGAGTAGCTGCAAAACAACAATAGCCAGGCAAGAAATGACTGATCATGTGATAAATTGAAAGGAACCACTGAATCTGAGACCTAGATTCTATCTTTGTCCCCTCTAATATCTTAAATCCTGACACTTTTGATTGTCTTCTATTGCATTTCCCATAGCACTTCAATGGAAATATCCTGTTACACAGAGGGATCATCAGTCACACTGATGAGATACTTTCCCATGAAGCAGACTTTATTGCAGAGCAGGTTGACATCGTGGTGGAGTGCAATCTTTGGAGCGTAGTAGGAGAGAGCTGGCTGTGTTAATGCTACTGTTGACCATCTCATCTTCAAAAGCATAGTGCAAATATGCTGTCCATGTACAACAGTTTAATCCACACAGAACACTGAAGCTGAAGATAGGTAGGACAATACTTAAAATTTCTCAGCTTGTGAATTCTTTTTCCAATAAGCACCCATGCAAAATGCCTCCAAATATCTGTTGAGACTTCTGAGTTAGGTATCACTTTCCTTTTTTCTTAAAGTACAGTAGACTTAATGTATCTCTAACTGATTAATTGCCACATTTATTTAGAAGAAAATTTATGTGTACATATTCAGCATCCCTTCCTTTACTATTTTCTTTCAAATATCCTTTTTATTCCCACCAATTTCAAAGGAAGAGGGGAAAAAACTCTTTCCTTGTTTTGTACCTAGGTACTCCTATTTATAGATTCCTGATACAAACAGATGCTTAAAATGCCTCTGTGTGACAGCTGGGAAATGAGAAAAGTAGATGAGTTTATTTTTAGGAAAATAACCACCCTGAATTTAAAAAAAAGATAGTGGGTCTTCTTTGTGTATTGTGCTTTGAGTCCCTGTCTTCCTAATGAAGAGTCAAGGAGAGGCAGCACTGATGAGGAAATAAAGTATCAGCCCAGAAGGGCAAGAAAAACTCAATGCAGTCTCAATAACATAATTAAAAATGACTATGGTGTGACTAAACCAGGGTTTTTGTTCAAATTAAAAATGAATTTACTGGAGAGATGATTTTCTTAAGCAGATGGGATGAGTAAGCTCTTAGCATGGGTCTTAAACATCATTTATGTTGACAATTTTTTTTCTAATTACTCCCCCTGCAGATTTCCAGCAATGAGAAATAGCCAGAAGAAAAGCTCTTGACTAGCTGCACACCAGGGCTGCCAGCAGAAATGTGTGACACTTTGAGCAGATCATCTCATGTCACTGTGTTTTAAAGTCAAGAGACTAGAGTGTTTGCACTGAAGCGTGAAGCAAGGCGCTGTCAAGGACTGCGTTGTGACTTTCTCCCTTCTGAGACCAGTTCCAATTGTGCCCCAAACCCAAAGATTAAAACCATTTTGGACATTTCCAGGGCTCTACTACCAACAGATGCCAAGGCACAGTTTGCTCTCTGTGGGCAGACACAGCAGGGCACATGTTCCTCAGAGACTCCTATGCAGAGTACTCCAGTGGCTTAGGGCCAGAGCCTCTCCTGCTGGTTTTCTTGGAGCTAGGGGTTTTGCTGTTCCACTACTCACCACCCTCATACACTGGAATAAGGGTTCAGAACATGTCAGAGAATGTAGCTCACACTTCTGGTATTGCTGCTGAAGGGCCAGCTGGTCAAAGTCAGCTGTCTCCTGTTACTGTATGTACCACTAATTGTAACTTTGGCATCATTGGGAAGACAAAGAAGAATAAGATTTTCCAGTAATCTCTACCTCAGTCCTGCCCCAAAGGAAGGCACCAACAGATCTGAAATGCTGGTATCTGAAGAGTTCTCTCTGGTCCATTTTAGAGATAACCATATATAATGACTGTCTGGATCTAAGTGACCTCCACATTTCAGGACACTCGGATCTCCCTTCTACATGTCCTTAATAAATGGTAAACCATCTTTTCACAATTTAATGGTAAACCATCTTAGAAACTGTCCTTTCATAATAGGGTTACAGTAGATAAGTGGGATTCAAGATCCCATCTGCATTGCAAAGGAGACGATCAAGGGAATAACAATAATTTGGATAAATTCCTTTGGCTAAGTGCAGTGTGAGCACTGCAGAGCATGTAGCCATTGAAGTCAATCAAGGCTCTGCTAAATAAGCTGAAATTATAAACAGCCTGTAATCAGTACATTCTCTCTTACAATCCTGTGCTCCTATTTTCTGCACACTATCTTCCTCTTCCAGTGACCAAAGCTAACACTTAACACTACTAATAGATCACCTTCACTTACATATACTTTTGTATATTGTGGAAGGTTGTGGGGGAGGAAATTAAGTCTTTGTCTTTGGTAAGGCCACAGATATTTCCAGAGACACACAGAAGTGGCTGGATGCCCTGAAGCCTCTGAAGGTCTCCAGAGGGGATCTAAAATTCACAATGTTCAGTCAACCCAAATTTCATTCCTCAATAAAAATGCTTCTGCACAAAAAAAGTGCATGATTCTAACTGAAGAAATCTTGATCAGTTACTTAACAAAGTGTTTAATCTTTATCCATTGATAAATGCCTATTTTTTTCTCTTTCAGGAATTGCATATATAGCTATACTTGGCTAACTAGAACTCCAAATAGCAGACAGATTTAGAGAGTGGAGAAGATACTGTTACTTACATACCAGAGAAAGAGAGACAATGTGAGAGGATAAGCTGCTGTGCTTCACATGAAATCTCCAGTAGCAATGGGGTGAGAATGGATGTTGGTTACAAGGGTAAAGATTGCTCGGATATTTAACGTGTACATGATAAATCCTTACAAAGTCCATGCTTCATAACACAAAACTATAAGAAATGGGTCATGAATCCATGTTTAACAATGCTGATATGTATTGGAAAGTACTTCCTCAAGACTTACCTGACTTTGAAAGCACTCTACCGTTGCTAATCAGATATTTTGAAAAAATAATTCGATCTTTGGTATTGTTAAATTAGCTTAATGGGAATGCTCATCTTCTACTGAATGTTAATTAGTAGCTGCCAGTTTTTCACATGCAGGTAGAACTGCTGCAAGAGCAAACTTTGTTGTGGCATTTTCAAACTTTTGACTCTTTTATTTCACGATCTGAATGACAATTCTAGTATGCAGAAAGGGAGTTGGACTAAATGATTTTTAAAGATTCCTTTTCACTCAAACCATTAAATGTTTCTATGATATATTTGTTGTCTCTTGCGTGTACAACATTTATATTGTTTATTTGAAGAAAAAAAAAGGATCTCTGTATTACTTTTACTATTTATTTTGTGAATACCATGGTTGTTTTATTAAAAAAAAAATGTTGTGAGTTTTAGTTTGCTGTCTGCTTTTTTCTTTTAATCTAATGCTGTTTTTAAAAAGCTAATCCCTTCAGAAAGCTTTGTTGATACCAAAGTCTGGTGTTGACTTTACTATGAAAAGGATGGAAGAGATTAAAAAACCTCACACTTATATCACTCTTAGTCTAGGTAGGTGCTCTGCTCATGTGACATATTTTAATTTTTCTCCAAATATAAACAAAATTGAAGACTGCAGTGAATCACAGACTCTCCTAGAAAACCACTGGATCTTTCAAAAATTTGGTTCTTGAAAAACTACCTTTTTTTGTCTCACTTCAAATCCTAAAGTTTTTAATCACTCTTTCCTTTTCCATATTTCAAGTGCTGCATTTAACCAAAGTCCAAATGCTGTGTCTTGCTGTGGATCCATTTAGTGGTGAATCCTTAGGTAGTTTAAGCAGACCTGGATGAGCTGTACAGTGTGTACTGCATGAGATCAAGTAGAAACTTGGTGTCTGTGACCTGAACTGATAGCAAAGGCACATCATCAACCCTGAGGGAATCACACAAGTTGGTGTGGAAATGTGTAACACACCCATATTTGTGAACAGGGTTGGGGCACCATGAATATTACAAGGCTATCCAAAGCCTGGCAAATTCCTCATAAAAACGGAGAAAAACAAATGTTATGAGAAATGCATTAAATTGAAAGCAGACACCATACAGTGCAGAGGGTGTTTCCATGGAAGCAGTTTCTCACATGACAGCAAGATCAGCAACAAGTGTTACAGAGAGAAACAGGGAGCGGAAATGTCACCAGGTTAAGCCTAACCATCACACTGGCTTATAAAATAATATATATAACTATTTAAACTTACCACAGTTTTCATTCCCTGGAATAGAAAGTTAATTATTTCCAACTCAAACTATAACTATAGATATATATAGTGAGAATGCAAAAAAAAAAAAAAAAATTGGAAAATTGTGAAGAAAAGAGTAAATGTTCTTTGTCTTGGTATTGTTTAGTAACTAGCTTGGAAAGTAATTTGCAATCATCTTTGTTCTATTTCCTGCTGAATCTCCTACAATATGCAATCTAATAAATAGAATAAAAAGTAGTATTTTAGGTACAGAGGCAGCTTTCTAGGAGATACAAGATTAAAATGGGTTCTACTATTAATCTTGAAACACATGGCCTATGAAATATCCCAGACACTAAGACTTAGGACTAATTCAGAAAGAAAAATAAAATATGAAGAAAAGTATTAAACTTATAAAACAGGAAATTATTCAGACATTATACATGATAAGTGAAAGTGAAAAAAATTATTAACATGGCTGACACTGACTAGATCTATGAGACATAAGAATAAGGCAAGATCATTATTAATAGTTTATGATGAGCCATCTGAGGAGCTAATACTTCAGTTAGCTAATGCTCACATTTTTAAGTCTTGATCCCAGAGCAGGGCATTAGATGAGACAGTTACGTGGAGAAGGTTCTGTGGTAATGAAGATTACAGGAAGATATTCACTTAGCCAGTATTCATAAAGTCATAGATTATACCCACTTCCACTTGATATAGCTTTTGCAGGTGTTTTTCTGAGGTCTAAAGGCAAAGCACATGTGAGTGCCAGATTCCTGTTTTCTAGGGAAAGGGAACTGTATCTCTACTGGAAATGAAGTAATTCATGTTCCTTCATAGCTGACTACACAGAAGTATCAGCAACAAGCTGAATATTGTGCTAAACAAGAAAAAAAAATGAAGGATGATTTACCCTGCTGTATTCTACACCTTGCAGAAATTTTGTCACAATCAAGGGATTTCTTGGACACCATTCCAAGCTATCTCGTGGTGATCAACATTATCCTGCATTCACTAAAATGAAGAAATGCATTACATTGGGAAGACATATTGGCACAAGGAGTGACAGTTCAGAGTATTTCATCCAGTCAAGGGTTAAGAAACAAAGAAATTGTTGGATAAGAAACGAAGCTCATTGTTTATGCATGACAGTGTCCCACATCCACAGAAATAAATCATATGGTGTGCACACCTATTTGGACAAGAATGTCATACACGCAGGTGAGACATTTCTGTCTACTGTCACAAGCCATCACTCACTCAACTAACAGTAGTACCACTGTTTCTACAACAGGTGTTGCAGTTAGGCTTTCTTTTTTTTTTTTCTTTCTTTTTCTTTCTTTCTTTCTTTCTTTCTTTCTTTCTTTCTTTCTTTCTTTCTTTCTTTCTTTCACCTTTTTCCTCCTTTCATTTCTTATTAATGCTGAAGCATAAAAGGCAAGACAATCCTTTGACATAAATTATGTTGGCAGGGACGCAACCAAGGAGCCAAGGATTGGGATCAGAAATTGATGATGTGCATAGCTAAAGGTCACAGCCATGAATACAAACAAAACTGTCATATTCTGCTATAGCACTGATGCTGCAAGCATATTGACCACAGAAATTTCACACTCAACTAGTCTAGATACAACCCAGGAAAGGTTTTAGCATTAAAAAAATTACTCCTTTGTTCCCATCATATAGTTTATGGAAGGAATATGACAAATTACTGTAGTTAAAATTGACAGCATTGGTCTTGCTCAGTGGAATCCACATGTTGACACTTGACAGATAACAGCAAAGAATGTTCAGTGTGATTTTTTTTAAATTTTTTTTTTACTGAGTGCAAAGATGAGACTTTCACAGTTTGCAATAACCAGACAGAAGTGTGACACCTGTCACTTTTTGTTTTACTTGAGGAATCCTAAAGGATTGGTTTAGTATCTTTATTTTATATCAGAATTCATATAGTTTTCTGCCTCTTACATAAATTCATCTAGAAGATAAAGCAATTTTGACATGATCTAATGGAAGCTTTCAAAATTTGTAGCAGAGCAGAAAGATGATCAAAAGAAATTTTTCCTATGGTGGAGGCTTCAAAAATGAAGGGAATAATTTACAGTTAAGACATGACAAGTGATGGAAATAAGAAATGACAATTCAATTCATGGTACCTCCAGATTTGTTTAGAACGATAGACCAAAAAAAGGGATGAAGTTTATTTATTTTGATATATGAGTTATGAAGAATCTCTGAGATTTATAGATCTTTGCATAACTTAATTTTCTGTAATTTCTGTTTTACTGACATGACTTACCAACCTCAATTTCTGTTCATAGCATGATCAAGGTATTGTTTTTGGATTTATAATACATTCTTTAATTTGGAAGGTGAATCCTCAAGGTACTTTTTCTATTCTAGGCAGCCAGTATAAAGTCTGTAATTAAACACAGGGCTTTTAAGTACAGCTTCTGAATTTGTATATCTTAAAACCAAGTATTGTTGATAGAAAGTACAGGACAACATAATTCACTTCTCCCTTTGGTCTGTCAGAACCTGTGACTTTTGAGATCTAATCTAAAACCTATCTACTTGCTTTTTCTGTTTCCTGAGTGAAATAAGTAAAAGGCTAGATTGGGTGAACTTTCCTGGGATGTACTAAAGCATTTTTTGCTAACATTTGTGCTATGTAGTGTTTCATATTGTGTTTTTTAAATGTTATATGTTAGTGTTTGACAGGTATATGTTAAATTGAAAGCTTAGTAAATAGCACATATAATTTCTGGGGAAAGAGAAGACTGTTCTGATCATAGAGATAAGCAACATTTTCCATTTTCATATGCTAATATTGCAGTTCTGTAATTCTGTTGCGTGCTAGCTCATGGCTTTGTTTGAATGAGAACAATAACAAAGAGTATACGATAGCAAGTATCATTCAACTACATCACAGAGGTCATGGGACTTAATTGTACCACTTCTAATATTATACATAAACTTTGTAAGATTTCAGCTTGTTTTTCTTCCCATTTCATTTTAAGGTGCAGCCTTGGACTTATTAATGGAGCCTACATTGGGAAATAGCATGAGATAAAGGTACTGTCTGAGAGAGATCAAATACTCAATGAGAGTCTTTCATCTATATTAAATACCTGATTATTGCCCTAGTAGTGAATGTTTGGTCATATCAATTGCCACGACAGTTGTGATACAACAACACTCAACTCAGTTGTTTTTAAAAGCAGAAGGTAAAAACAGATCAGAGTTTAGCATTTAAGACTACAACTAGCTCCAATTCTTTCAATATTCAATATTTGATGTTATCCACTGTTCATGTTTTCAGAGTGCTCAGAGATGTGTTGTATTCTTTCTAGTGAAATTGTACATTTCCTGAACAGTAAACCACTAAAATCTCCAACTCTGAAAAGATTTTCTAGAACTTCAAAATGACCATATACAAACCTGACAGTGTTTGCATGGTCAGAGAAGACAGCTCTGCAGACATCCCTGTGTATGGGCTAGTTTTTATAAATACATCTATTGGTTTCTACAAACTAGTATAATGAATGATTATTTTTGCTTTTTTTTTTTTTTTTGCGATGCTGAATTACATTTTATGTGTATTTTTGCAGATATTATTTATTATGATCAAAAGCACTTAACCCCAACTTTAGAGGATAATTCAGATAGCTGTTTGACAAAAAGTCCATATTAAAAACCTGTATTCATTGATCAACTGCATCAGGAAAACATATCATTTCTGCAGCCTGTCAGAAATTTATTCCTCTGCTGACGACAAGAAGTCTGGAGTCTGCAATGGAAACAAAATTATTTTTTTAGGGGGAAATGGGACAAAATGAAGTAAAGAGAGACAGTAAATTATTCTGCTATTCTCCTGCTCAGTGGCATTTCCCCTTTAAACACAGAATAAGAATTTCCAGAGACAAAGGAAAGAAGATGATTCAAAAACTTCAAATTATCAGCCCTTCTCTTTTCCTGGTGTCCAATTCATGCTTGCTGCCTTCCCATCCCACTTGATCCTGCTGCTCCCCAAATGATGTTTACAACTCCTCTGGTTCTGTCTGCTCTTAGAACTACAGGTATGGGGAGGTGCAATTTATTTCTTCACAGATGCAGATGTTTTAGGTATATGACTTTGCCAACTTGATCCAGTGCTTTGATTTTTATAAAAAGAGGCCAGATAGCTTTCATACCCGAAGGATAGATGGATGTTCAGAAGTTAAATATCAAACTATTCAGTCTTTGATTGTCAATGTTTTTTGAGAAAAACTAGTGTTTTAATGCATATGTTATTAGAATGATAGATAATAATTGAAATTTTAACACAAACTAAATCTGTAAACGTGTTCATTGTACTAAAGCTTTTCAAAAAATCAGCTTCCACTCTGATTGACAAAGAATGAATCAACAGATTCCAAGATCACTGATTTTTTTCAGTGTTATTCCTTGTTCATTAAATGCTACCATTTTTCAAATATACTACTATTGTAATCAGTTATTTGGTATGATTAATCAGTTATCATTGAGCTGCATCTAACTACTCATTTGGCAATATTAACTGCTCTTTACTTTTAATCCGTTTTGTTTTCATGTTATTTAAGGAGCAAGAGCCATCAATTTGCTTGTTACAACCATTTTCCCAGATATCATTTGAGCAAAGATTTGGGTCTTCTTTTTCATCATTTTTGCTAATCATTGCTGTCTTTCTCTGAATTTCAGTTCTACTGAGCAAAAAATTTTGAAATATGCATTTTAAGGTCATATAATCAAACATTTAATGTAAATTAAATGTCTAAATATTATATATTGAAAATTNCAGATGTCCAGTGGAAATCTGTAAGAGTTCAGATAAACAGCTCCCCAAGTACAACTGGACGTCTGCATATTGAAAATAGCTATGAGTTAGGTCACTTTTGTTTGGAAGGGAAGGTTGATTGAAAAGAGGTGTCTCCTCCATCTGCTCAGTTTTGACAAAAAGTAGCTGAGAGTCACACTGAAGAGCTTTGGAGTGGTGAATGCAAGCCTCTTTCCTGCCCCAGAGTCCATATGGAGAGGATGTCTGCACCATTCCAGCATCTGGAGAATAAAGAAATGCTTCCTACTACTGAGCATACCCTCCTATGCATAAATGATCTGGTGACCTGAGTCACACATTTTAATCTAGTGCTCCCCCATGGCTAGGACCTGTATGTTCTTCTTCTTACACAGGGCTGAATTTGTCTCTTAATCACATATGGCAGCCCTGGAAATTGCAGCTCCATTTTTCTTGCTTACTTATTGTAGATTGCAATTGATGATCTGTAAGAATTACTCCCATATTGAAATTAAATCACTGGAACTGATCTCTTACTTTTGAAAGAGAAAAGCATAATGCTAAGATCCACACACCTGAGGCAAAAATATTTCACTGGAATACTTCTGCTCTTGGATTTCAAGCACAATAGATCAAATTTATGTCCTGCATAAGTCAATTCCGAGAGAGAGAATAGTAATAGCAGGGTAAATACAGCCATGATCCCCTATTGGCACTGATGGTAAGACTTTCCCACGTTTTCCTCTGTTCTTCCATAAAATGCATACCAGAAGTATTACATAGTTTGTCCAGTGAAGATATTGAAAATGCTGAAGTGACTTAGGAGATTATATTCCATTTTCAAGGGTATGTTTAACTTCTGTCCTCCTATACTTATCAGTTTTCCAGAGTCTGTGGGCAGTGTTTGAGAAAGCCCTGCCAGCACAAAACTTAAGTTGAGAAATCCCAAAGTGTAGAGGTTTGTATTTTGTGAAAGTGTACTTTAAATTTCCACCTATGCATGACTTTATATTTATTATCACATCATTTACATTTATCATCACATCCCATCCACTGGCATTTTGTTGACAATATAGCACCTCTTTAGAGGAATTTACCTAGTTTTCTAAAACTTGATGAATCATACTTCTTAACATGTATATCTCTGCATAACTGCTGGCCACTGACCATAAGAGTATTCTATATAATAGTTATATATCAAAGCTATCACATAAAAATAATAGCACTAAATTGCAGAGTCAGGCACTGAAATGTTTACAAAGGCTAGATTTAATGTTACTAGTGAAATGTAATTCACATACTAGTGAGGATCCATTATGGTACAGCTTTTAATTATATGATCTCATTCTATTTTTCCACAGGACTTTTTCTTCATTTGAGGTACAGAATGTAAGCCACTTACTTAGTCAGCAGCAATTCAATATTTTGCTTTATTCCATTTGTTTTATGATCCCATAGTTTATTTACTGCACACTATTCAAACTGTGCTTGGAAAACAGAATATTTAATTTCTTCTCAGACTTTTTCATAGAGCTCATCTCTGTAATATATTAATGCTTCACTAACACTCATAAATGAATTTGCAGTTTCCCCTTGTGATAAAGTGAGAAATAAAAGCATGTAGAAACTGAGGTTAAAAAAATCTCTCTATGTATTATGACTATCATCTATTAGTAATCACTATTATCTATTATAATTGCAAATCAATGTAAAACAACTCTCTTTTTCTAATTACCTCACCTTATGTTGTATTTTACACGTTCAAAAATAATTCTACTTTCAGGCTGTGCGTGCCCAGTTGTTCTGCAAATAAGACGTAGGAATCGCAAGCCAAATTCCCAGAAAGTAAAGACTGTATGCTTAGTGACCACCTGAGTAAAGTTGCTGGTTACCTACTAACTGCTAAACGCATTGGATTTCTCTGACACGTGCAAGGATAGGACCCTGTTTCTTAAGAATTTTACTGATTCAAAGATCTTCTGTTAACAATGCTCCTTTATTCCATACATTTCTAGTTCAACAACGGAGAAGTGTAGGTCTTATGAAAAACTACTGGGTTTTAGTCAACTCTGATCAAATATATTCAATTAATATACCAAACTTTTTGCTGGTAAAAGTAGCATCTAATGCCATGGTCGTAGAATATAGCATAAAATGGGCATTTAAGCTATTAATTAACATTGCAGGTGACAGACTAAAACTTCCTCGGGGGGCCAGCAGAAAGGAAGGTGTTGATCTCCTCTCTCTGGTGACCAGCGATCGGATACAAGGAGATGGAAGGAAGCTTCATCAGGGGAAGTTCAGTTTGGCTTTTAGGAAAATATTCTTCACTGAG
>VWZV01006703.1:0-42707 GCA_013397155.1 Irena cyanogastra
AATAAATATATATATATAAAACATATTTTAAAGTTTTCATATCTGCATAAGTAAACAAAACATGGTCTAAATTTTTCTAAGTAATAAACATGCTGCTTCTAATCCGCATGAGTGTGAGTGTGTGCATGTGTGGGTGGTGGTACTGCTGTTGTGACCTGCAGTAGATACTGGTTAAGTTCTGTCTGCACAGCATCATGTAAACTGAAGCACCTGATGTCTTCAAGGGAGCATCTTCAAGGGAACACTTGGAGTACACCTGGAATACTATGGACTGCTCTGTGGGCCCCAGCACAAAAAGGATGCAGACTTTTTAGAGTAAATCCAGAGTAGGCCACAAAGATGATCAGATGGATGGAGCACCTTTCCTGTGAGGAAAGGCTGAGACAGCTGGGGCTGTTCAGCTGAAGAAGTTCTTGGAGTGATGTTGTAGCAGCCTTCCAGTACTGTAAGGGAGCCTACAAGAAAGATGAAGAGAGAGGTTTTACAAGAGCATGAAGTGATAGGAAAGGGGGAATGGCTTGAAACAGAAAGAGATTAGGTTTATATTAGAAATTAAGATAAAGTCTTTACTGTCAGGGTGGTGAGGCACCAGAACAGATTGCCAGAGAACCTGTGGATGCCCCATCCCTGGCAGTGTTCAAGGCCAGGCTGACTGTGGCTTTGAGCAACCTGGTGTAGTGGAAGGTGTCCCCTGACTATGGCAGGGGAGTTTAAGCTCCATCTCTCCTTTCTACCTGTGCCTGCTGTGCTAGGGTTTGGCCATGTGCTTCCCCAGGGACTCTTGGGGCTGGCACAAGCTCCACTGCAGCTGCCACCACATGTCATGGCTCTAAAGCTTTTTGGCTGCCACCATGTGTTATGGCTCCCAGAACTGTTAGTGACACAGGCATTTTGTATCTCTCGAGTCTCTGCTGGGCACACTTGCCCAGGACAGAGCCAGGACAGTCCCTTGAGAGGCACTTGCTTGTCGCCCCCATGTCCTCTCTCCTGTGGCAAGTGTTGCACTAAGAGTATAGAAATTTGGCTGAAGATAAACTCTGGCATTCCAGCTGGTCCAGGGAGATCAGAGGGGCTGGATGCATTTGAGGATTCATTTCTGATTGTAAATAACTAGGCAGTGTAGGTCTGGTCATGTTCAGTGAGATCCCAGGTGCAGAGACAGTGTGGGTACACCAGAAATCCGGCCATGTTAGTGATGCTGGATTCACGAATAGTGTGGCTCATGAATTCAGTGCTGGAAGTTTGACCCAGCTCAAAAAGAACTTTCACAAACACAGATGTGTTCCTGCTCTGCCCGAAGCTGGTCAGTGATTGATGCCTCTTCCTGGGAAAGTGAGGAAAAGCAGGCAGCCAGCCACAAATGGCCTGGATTTGTCACCTCTGTTTACAGGAACAGCCTATTAACTATTTTTGTCTTGTGAAGAGCAGATCCTGCATAGGGAAGATGGTAGCAGATTCTTTGGGGAAATTGATAAGCTAATGGTTTATGAGTCATGTTTAGAAAACACCATCAGTCTGTCTTATTGAATAGTAACTATTGATGGGTTGGAAGAATACTAAATATGCTTCTGTTAAGTTTCCCCTTATTCAACTATATAGTTTAAATAAGACTTCTGTTTCTAGATAACCCTGCAATAGAAAGCAATCAACAGTAGGTAATTTTTGGTTATTCTTCCCCCAAATAATGCTTTTCTTTTGCACTTTTGCTCATTTGATCAGGTCCAGAGATGACCACTGGCACTCTTCCTCTTATCATTGACATTACTGTCAGGAGTTGGACTGAGTTTACATAACCATTTCTGTAAACCATGATTTTCAAAGGAGGTGCTATATGGAGTACATCCAAGAGCCAACACTTATTCTTAAAACAAAAGGTATTTTCAAAGCCAAAGCTGTGGTATAAGCCAGCCTAATCTGACCCATTCACAGGACCAAGTTCAACTTCCTTCACCAAAATATTTCTGTTTCTTCTTCTTTGTTAAGTTAACCTCAAGTAAAATTCTAAATTGCCTCTAAAACTGTTATTTGGCTGCATGTAGCTCTACATCCACAGGAGGGGGCACTTGAATAAAATTTTGAGCAGTTTGCCAAATACCTTTCATTTCATACTTTCATACATCCTTTTGTGCACAGGAGAAGGGGAAGATTATGAAGCTGTATTAAAACTAAATAGCCCATCAAGTCCTGAAGTATATTTCTGAGTTCTAATAGGTGGATCTTGCACTGTTTCAGTTTTGCTTTGCTTTAAATCAACCAATACAATATACACACAAAAAAAAAATCCATCAAAATAAATAGAACACTGAGTCATATTTTTCCTTGGTCTGAAACTTTTGTTGTCTGCTTCAGTAGGCAATATAGCATTTTACAAGGAAGCCTTTGTTTCATGCTTAACACCCATGTATAGGCATCCAAAGGATAGAACTAGCCTAAAATAAAAGTCTGGTGCAGAGAAACTGTACTACAGTTTGTTTAAACAGTTTTGTTTAAACAGCTTTGTTTAAAGACATTTGTTTTCCATGCCTGCCTGGAGTACACCCATGCTTCCTAAGAGGAACAATAAGTGAAAGTAATCATATTTTCACATGTATTACCAGTAGTCTGCACTTCAGCTACGCTGATGTGTCAGAAGTTTCTGAGTGGTTAGGGCTTAGGTAAGCATTAGAAAAGCAGATGCGTAGCTCTGCTAGACCATGTTTTGTGGTTTTTGCCCCTCTCTAAGTCCTCTCTGGTCTTTCATGATTGACAAATGGAAAGAAGTGATTTCTAGCTCCAGTGGACTTAAAGATTGTCAAGGTTGAAACTATGAAAGAAGCAGGCACAAGTTTAAATACCAGCAGGACTGAGACTTACTTCTACCAGTAGAGTCAACAGCAGGTTTTTATGTGTATTCCCCCTACTCCTTCCACTCTTGCTTTTGTTCAGTTTAAATCTAAGCTCTGGATATGGCCACTGTGATGCTCAGGACTGGAAATAGGTCTGTCTTCACTGGAGCATCGGGCTTCCACATGGAACTGCAGTAAAGATGTCTCAGCAGAGATCCACTACTGCCACAGCATGGTTCCTGCTCATGGATCCAAAGCTTATCCAGGGCCAGAGCAGATTCCTTTTGTCTGGGTGGGAACAATGAAGAGATGACTGCTGATTTCAGTACTCGGATTGTAACACTGAGGAGAGGAAAAAATAATAGATCTGATGTAACTAGCAAAACATCTTGCTTTTCACTTTCCTATTGTCCAGTGCTGGCAGATGTTACTCTCACTGTCTTCCAGGGGCCATAAAACAGTCAGAAACTATTTTCAGTAGTTTGAAAATAACTCTTGTAACAAGAGTTCTTAAGTATGGCAGGGTCCTAGAATAGAAAAGAAAACAGAGGAAGTGGTGAGAGTCCACTATTGAATTTATTATATTGCCCTATTCTTGCTAGTGACATATCCATAATAAATTACTTATTTTGCTGCTGCCCATGTTATGAACTCCATGTAGGAGAACAGACATATGGCTGGATTGTAACTTGTGTGTTACTTCCCTCCTCCCTTCTTGCTTTTATCTTCTCCTATGATACTATGGATTGCATTTTAAAGCCTCACAGCACTGGCCTAACTGCACTCGGTGACAGCTGCAATCAAATTCTGGTTTGTCTGACTGCTGACAGTTCTACCAATGAAATTCTGGCTGACTGCAGTAAGAACAGAATTGGAGCAGTTCAGGCTCCTCTAAAAATACCACTTCAAGAGATTACTGTAGGAAAACACTATGATTCTCCACGTGAAAGAGTGAACATTTATTAGGGCCAACATGGAATTTGAAGCTGAGACAGGGAAGGAGACAGGGGATTTTTGCTTATGTGGGTTATGGGGGAGAAAGCAGGACCGAAGTTTCCTGGTCCCAGGCAGATTGGTTGAGCCTAAGCCTCATTGTCGAAAGTTATGCCAAATGCCATTCTGTTGATGTCTTTGATTTCTCACAAGACATTTCATCCTGCTTCAAAGCCCTTGACTATTTGAGAAGTATTCAAGGTCAGCTACTGCCCCACTTCATATTGCTGCTTTTCAGAGAAGGCATCTGCAGAACTGTGGCTACTTAGTGTATCTGTGACAAAGCTAGGACAATTTTCTTTGATTCTTTTTCTTTCTTGAGAAAGACAGCTGCTTGGCTCCACTGACAGCAATGTAATTTTAAATTCCTGAGACTCCAATTAAAAACTAGATCTGTTTCCAAAACGCTAGTAAGGACACACCAGGGAATAAAGGATTTGAATTTATTGTCATGAATATAAAGCTTTTATCCTTAATTGTGGCCACAGACAAGCCTTTCTGTCTTGCAGGGTAAAACAGTACTTATCCTGTACTCCAGCAAATGGAGACTGCAACTAGTACTTTTTCCCTTTGTGAGAAGTCTGGATTTCAGGAACTGGCAGTGGTGAGAAAAACATACTCTTAGGAGTAGTGAGCTAATAAAACAGCTGGCAAACTTCCTGTGTCAAATCTGCCTTGTGCCCAGCTCACTTTTTTTCTCTGAGACATTCAGGACTTGATGTTCCCAAGTGTGTGCCATCTCTCTCCATATCAGACAGCCAAATATGCAAAACTGCTACTTGGTATTTTGATTCAACATTACTTGAGAAGTAGGCCTGGTAGTACTTTTTGTCTTATGAGTATTCACTGCTGGGATCTGCCAAAAAAAGGAGAGGATGCTGTGAGCTGTAGCAATTCAGAAATAGGCTCTTCCTCAGCTCTGCCTAAGCTTGCTTTGCCAAAGCTTTCAATGTCAGTTTGACTCCTTGTCTCTTGATGGTGATTGCAGTGGACTTCTGGTGAGCTCAGAATAATTAAGCTAAATCTTCAGTTGTCTGAGAGCAACCATCCTATATCTCTCCCTCTTCTGAGCTATGTGTGGGTAAAGACCTGGATCCAGTCTTCACCAACAGACTGGAAAAGAGCCATCTCTATGGGTACCAGCAAAATGTCATTCTGTAACTGCAGCTGATGCAGCACTAATTGCCAAAGGCAGATACATAGCAATTGGGCGTGTGAAAGCCACTGAGATGCTTGCAGATCTCGGTGCACAGCTGGGCTCAAAGAGGACTCAACATGGTTTTAATGTTGGATTCAAAGGAAGGCTCTTATGTAAACCAAATAATAGACCTCTGCAACTGCTCAGCATTGTGCATGGTGTCCAAGCCAATTGGGGCCAGGTTCTGGCCATAAAGAAATGTATTTTGATTGAGTTATAATCACTGACAAGGGGCTCTTTGAACCTGTTTGAAACCTAATCTTTAAAAACAGTTAGACATATTCAAGGATGAAAAGTTCATGGACCATAAGGAAAGAAGACACTTTCTCTGGTGGAGGAGGTCTGAAGCCATGAAACCAGAAGCTGAGAAAAGCTGTTGCCTGCTTGATGGGACATTGGTCTTTCCCTTCATGCTGTTATCAAAAAACACCCCTACTTACATGGGCCTTGGTGCTATAGTTGCCATTTTCCACTGCTCTCAGTGCAGGTGCTTCTGAACAAGGCAGCTAAAGGGCCAGGGTTTCATGCACACTTGCCTTAGTTGGTACACCTTTGTACCCAAAGAGAGGACAATTGACTAGCTTTTCATCTTCAACCTGAGGGCAAACACAATGTTATACAGGGAAGCTTAGTCTGAAATACATTTTTCTTCTGAGGAAATTGCAGTGTCTCTACAGTTCTGAGACTGTAACAGTCTCAAATGCAAAGAACAGAGAGATTTCAAACCCAGAAACAAAACACTTCAGCACTTTTCTTTATTTCACACCCTCACCTCCCACTGTTTTATTGAAATCCTCCTTAAGCCAGAAGTGATGGCACTGAAGACAAGAAGGAAGATCTTGGAGAGAAATGGGACGCCTTATAGTGGATGGAGGAAAGCAGAGTTCAGCATTTCTGTAATGAAAATTGAGCAGAGTAATTTTGCTCCTTACCACAGATTGTGTATTGTTTCTCCAGAAGAAAATAGAAATTAATACATAATGAAATACTCTTTCCTGCCACATGGTCCCTCAAGGGCTATCAGTTTCAGATCTCCCATTATCCTTTTTCTCAAAGGCAGCCTACGACACAAAGGTTAAAAAAAAAAGTAGTTGTTTTCTGGGTCTCCCCCCTCCCTTGCAGATATCTGAGCTGTTTGGGAAAACAAAACCAAAACGAACCAAAACAAACCCACAAAATGAAAATTTGAAAGGAATCCCAATAGTGTCATTGTTCCAACCACTTGGTTCTATTATCAAGGACAGAATAAGCTGTAACTGGCTGCAACAGATAAATGATTTGTTCAGACGTGACTTCCCTCTGTAAATTGGCAGATGATACCGAGTTGGGTGGCTGCTGGAGGACAGGAAGGCTCTTCAGAGGAATCTGGACAGGCTGGACTGATGGGCTGGGGCCAGCAGTAAGAGGTTCAACATGACTTAATGCCAGGTCTTACACTCTGGTCACAACAACCCCATACAGTGCTACAGGCTGGGGAAAGAGTGGCTGAAAGCTGCCTGGGAAAAAAGGAGCTGGGATGATGCATGGCAGTGGCTAAACATGAGCCAGCAGTGAGCCCAGGTGGCTAAGAATGTCAGTGGCATCCTGGCTTGTATCAGCAATAGAAAATAGAAAAAAACTTTAAAAAAAAATTATCAGCAGGAATACCTTGCTGCAATTGCCAGCCCTTACATAAAACCAAAACAAAAGAACAAAAACATCCCCTCAAACCAAAAAACCACCAAAAAACAAACAAAACAAAGCCAACCAAACAAGAAAATTCCCAAGAATTAAAAGAATAAATTCAAAATAATTATTTCTTTTGGGGAAAAGAAGGTAGGGAGAAGAGAGCAAAGAGATTGTAGACAGCTGCTATACCTATTTCCATGTGCAAGAGACTGGGAGGAATTGAAAGATAAGATGGTTTTATTCCAAAGTGCCTGTACAAAAATAAAATGTTAATTCCTTCATTACTAAAAATATTACCACCAGTAGACAGGGCTGATACTGTCTATTTCCATGGAGACCACTGCAGTATTTTAGAGCTCTGGTTTTGTGGGCTGAGGAGTATGCTGTTAAATTAACTAATACTTGTGAAGATAGACATAAATCCTCATGACATATTTTGGGAACTCACATAACCTTAAGGCAATGCAGCTACAACAACATTATAATAGTGTCCTCTGGCCTGCACTAACTACTTCTTTCTGGCCATGTCAGTGACACAGGTATCCAGAAACAGTGTGAGTGTTCTGATGGTCTTTACCAGGGCCCTCCCCATTCTGCAGTAAGGACTCGTCCATCTGACACTGCTGTGAAAGGTAACAATCTCATGCTGTGAAATGTGTGCAGGTTTGTCCTGCTTCCCATGATAGAAAGAGCAGAGTGCAGCACTGTGTTAACCTCACACAGACAGTAGTCAAAATATTGCAGAAAGAAGGCAGAGGCAAGCCATTTTTCCGGTTTCTTTGTTCATTTCTAGGCTGTGAAATCACTATAGTGAGCCAATGGGGCATGCAATGCCACTGTGCCACTGCCTGGTGGTTCCTACTGATTCATATGCTTACAAACATATAATGGATCTACCTCTTACAAATCCTTCCTTCCTTCCTTCCTTCCTTCCTTCCTTCCTTCCTTCCTTCCTTCCGTTCTGTCTGCTAACTTCTATGTGGAGCTCTTTCCTTAGGGTAGTGCCTACAGAGATGGATACAATCTTATGTAGAGCATAAAGATCTGAAAGACTGAGGACAGCTTTAAGCTCTGGAAATGCTTCATTCACAGGTCTGTCTTTCTTACCAAGGGAGTGAAAAGCTCTGCCTAAGAACCAAGGTTAATGGAGTTCAGGAAGATGAGCCCTCCATGAAGGAATTCAGCATTTTGCATGACTGAACTCTATACCCTTGCAAGCCTCAGCCTGAGCTGTGGTCCAGTTTGCTTGGCAAGGATGAGTTTAGTCTGTCAGTATCTGCCCTTCATTCCTATGTAAAAACTTGCACGAAAACCATTGGCCCAAATTTGCAGCCTGAAAGAGCATGTGGGAAGGAGGCTTTTACTCAGCTGTGGTGTCTGATATGAAGTCAGCTTTCAAATACCAAAAATAGTGTACCAAAGCACAGTGATGAAGTTTCTCATAAATGGATGGATGCATAGTGTAGCTTTGGTATGAGTGCACCAAGGACATACAGTCTGCTTGCGTTTTCCTGTGCAACTTCATCTTGTGTTACTTTTTCCAGAATCTAAAAGCTTGACTACTATGAACTCATTTCCTTCACTGTTGAAGGTCTGGTAGGTCTCCTGATAGTACCAGTGCAGTATTAATACTTTGTACCTACTTTCTTGCACTAATGCCTTGCTTAATCAAAATATTGGCAAGTTTTCTACCTATCACAGTAGAACTGGCAACTCCTGAGCCCAAGCCTGAGAACATTTTAGAAGGTGTATCAAAAAGGCCATGCCTTTTCTTGTGAACTTGTTGGAACCCAGGGCACAGGGAAGATTTCCCTGCCTGTCCTGACAGACCCTGCTCCTCAGGAAAGCACTGCTTTTGACCTCTGTCCATGGAGAGGGCTTCCAAGACTTTGTGATGGAGTGGAGTCTGTGAGCGTGTGAAGTGGATGGTGGTGGGGTTTGTCACACAGTGATAAATTTAGACTTTTGGGTTTTCAGTATGGAGGTAGATGGAAGACAAAATGGAGGATTTTGGGCGTTATCCAGTCTCCTTCTTCTTCTTAATCTGCTCCATTTTCTGCAGTGTGAGTGGCGTTGGGTGATTGGCTGCAGAAAGTCGCAGTGCAGATATTGCATGTTAGAGAGTTAGTTATTGGTAGAAAAGTAGAAATAAAGTATGTTTTTAGAGTTAATTGGACAAGATAGCTTTAAAAGACCTTGAAACTATACATCTTGTGACCTTTTTCACTGTGTTCCTCACCACACTAAGCCTGGTGCTGGCAGCGTGGAGAATTTTTGATAAGATAAAAAATAAACAGCAACCTGAAGACGGAAAAGGATCCAGTTTGTCTCTCAATCCTTCCACAGAGCTCTTTTTAGGGGTCTCCCATGCAGAGGGCCCTCAGGGAGGATTCCCACATAAACTCTAGCTTTATCATCATCTCTAATCACACATTCTGTTAATATAATTAGAAAATTTACAATGTCTTGAGTAAAATCAATGCTAAAAAAGGGAACTACTCTAATTCCCATATTCTTTCCTTGGTAATTCTATCATGTAGGCTTAGAACTACCTACTTTTTCTGCTCGCTGAGCAGAAACTCATCGACTCTTGATCGGGAATAGCATAAAAATGTCAGTCCATTCCCCAAAACAACTTCTAAAAGCCAGGAAGCCAGAAACTGAGATGTGTCTTTCAGAAACCAGTAGATATCTTGGCTTGGAAAGGTAATTAAAGCAGAAATATTTTCAGTGAAGTTACTAGAGTTCCCTGCATTTAACTACCAAATCCTTGTTCATGTGCTGAAACTGGATCAGTTGAACCATAAACTCACTAAGCTGAATCAGAGCAAAACCCTTGTGTACATGGACTCTCTAAACCAGTTTCTTACCAAATTAAAATAACTCAAGAATGCTTCAGATGGATTGTTTTCGCTTTCTGGAAAGTGTCTGTTTCAGTAATTTGGAAATATTTTTAAGAAGTAGTGCTGTTTCTACACTGAACCCCACCACTCCACTCTGCCAGGTCTTGTGTCATGCTCAAGCTGGCATTGTCTATTATTTTGATAGATGGATGAAGGGAAAGCATTATTTTCCTTACCTTCAGCTTTCCCTATGTCTGTGTCTGTTTACCATGCAGGTGTAGACAAGATGCTTCTTTGGAATTCCATTGCTCCTCCATTACTACCCAGAGTCGCTTCTCCTTTCCCAGCCTACCTGCACCATGGAAATGTTCTTGAGACCTCTCAGAGCTGCCTCCTTCCTCCTGCAAGGTCAGTGCTGCTGACTGTCTTGTTGCAAGAATAGAAAGGTGAACTGTATGACACAGGGCACGATTTCTTCATTCCCAAAGCCCTTTACACTTATGACAGAAGATATGACTGCCACTTACACAGTGCCTGTGGTGAGGGAGGCTTCAGGGCTGGGACATGAACTGTGTTCATTTAATAGTTGGATGGCTTCCTATGATCCCCATCACATCATGGGTGCAGATGTGCTGGCAAGAGGTAAGATGTCATGAGGGAGTTACCCAATGCTTTTTAAAGACTTTCTGTTCTTTTGTGTCTAAGGCACCAGGAATATCACTGCTGTTAATGATGAATGAAGCAGACAAACATGATCTTATTCTAGCAGTAAATTGAAAAGGGAAGTAGTGAGCCATGTGTCCTGTGATTGCCAATTACCTGTTTTGCAGTAACCACAGCTGTACTTGAACAGTGTTAGAAGCAGAGGTGTCAGTGCCTTTGAGCATTCATTTCCGGCTGACATGCAGAGGTCTATAACAGATGCATAATGGGATTATTTAGTGACAAACATTTAAGTAAACCAGTGACATTAACTAGTGAAAAAAGCAGGTTTGAGCTGTATGCATTTATAGTTCTAACCAGATGCTGTCTACAATCTATGCTCTGCAAAAAGATCTGTAGGAAGGCACCAGGTAACCTTATAGGCACCTACTGCTAAGAAATCCTCTGTGTGTGTGTGAACTCACACAGCTTCTAGGTGAACATAGTTTACATTAATGAAGTTTGAACTTAGCCTGAGCTGACTGTTTCCAGTGAAACTTGGCTGCCTATACCTCACTGGTTTACTGTCTATTACTAACCCTGTTCCTCTGAGATGGCTACTTAATTCAGATCTCACTGGGTCCCTTCAAAAAGCTGCTCAATTCTGTGCTGTAAAGAAAAGAGAAACATATGAAACAGCAGCCTTCTTGGCTGCTCTGTCTGAGGAACCAGTGAGACAGAGCAGGGGTAAATTGTTCAGCTAAAAGTGAATAAGAAACACAGGAAGTTAGTATCTTCTACAAGCACTCATAGAAATTTAGGCTCTTCCATGTGAGAGAACTAGAGTAAACAGCCACTTTCCACAGTATGTTCTACAAACTCTGGTGATGAAATGAGCCTGATCCTGACATGGCATCTGTACTTGGGAAACCTTGAAATCCTAGATGAAGAATTCTGAAATTTCTTCATATGCACCAGCCTTTTGCTTTTGGTGTAACAAGACCATGTCAGAGACTGCACTTTTAGGGTGATGACCTGATTGCCACTACTTCATATTCACAGTTTGCCTGGAAACCACTGCATTGGTGCCGGAATTACATACCTGGACACGAGCAACATGTGTGGGGGAGAACTCCTGATTCCTTTTGCTAATTTCAAAACACCACTGAAACAATAGATGTAGTTCAATTCACTCAGTCAATGCCTTCAAAATATTGGCATCAGCTGGAGTTGTGTCCCTTGATATCTTCACTAAACTAGAACTGCTTGGCTCCTTGGCTGGCACATGTCAGAGTATGATAGGTCCCTACATGTGGCAGTGTAGTCAGAGGCAAAGGGCAACTTAACACTGCCCAGTTTTTCTAATTACAGCAGTGATTTAATTCTTAAGGAGACCTGCAAATGGCAGAAAGACACCTACAAAAGTCCCACGATTGTGGGAAAATATCAGGCCTCAATGATGAAGAGTTTTGGAGGTCCTACAAAGTAGAATTCACCAAGCAGGGCAGCTAGGAGATGGCACATGCTGGAAAAAGGAATTCAAAGTTGCAAGGAATAGTGTGAAAATCCAGGGGAAAATTTCTGTGTGAAAATCCTGTGTGTCAGCCAAGTAATTTTATATTTGTTTAGGGTATGTTTGAGCAATTAAGAAGATTAAACCAAAATTGCCACATCTAACCAATATTAAGAAAGAAAAAAAGCTGTTATGAACTTGCTATTGGTATGCTAAAAGGCACATCTCCATGCTAATCAGCTATTAAGCCAGATTTAAAACTTGAATAACCCTATTTTTCTGCAGTCTAGGAGCTGAGAATAAGAAATGGGATGGTGGTCTTATCTGAATAGCCAGGACTGGAAAACTGAGATGTTAATTGTCTGGGATATTTCGCTTGGAAACATACGAAGAAATAGGCTCAGTCTCGTCTGAATACCAGGGCAGAGATTTGACTCAGCGTCATCTATTGACTCTGTAAATTCCTATTTTTCTGTCAGTTATACTTACATGCATTTATGACCAGTTTTCTCTGCTCTGTACCCAGTGTAGTCACTATGTACAGAGCTGATCTGTACTAGTCCTTGCACTTGCAAGGCAACCAAGAGCTGCAAGCCAGACCACAAATAACTAGTTAAAGACAAGATGAAAAGAATTCAAATAGAAGGATTTTTCTTGCAGTGAAAGACCTGCACAGCTGTACACTTTCCTTTTCTTGAAGAAAACTATGAGGATTACAAAAGTTGCTTTTTTCTATTGCCTGCATTAGCATTACTTGCCAGAGACAGCAAAGTCTTCCTGTACCTCAGGCTCAGTTTGGTATGTGCGTGCAGTTGGGCTTCCATCACACCTATGCACGGGAAGGCTGTGTTTTCTCATGCCTAAGGGCAAAGACATAAGTGCTGTGCTATGTGTGTTGTAAAGGTAAGTTAAATTTCTGAATAGGATATGGAGGACAAGCTTGCTTAAGCATCAGTTTCAGGCAATTAGAGGCCCTGAGCCTCACATCTCCTTTTTGTAAACTTTGGAATGCTAACATTTCTGCTACAAGCTCACAAACAGGAGCAAGGAGTAGACTCAAAGGAATGTGAAACCTTCTTGAGGCAGAATTGTGCAGTACTAGCCCACTAACAGGAACAGTATGTCACTCTGCAGTGGAAAAAGGACTTTCCAGCTTGCAAATGCAAACTAGCAGCTCTATCAGGAGGAGAGGAAAAGAGAATCGGGATCACAGACCCACAATCTCACAAAATCACAGAATAAGCTGAGTTAGAAGGCCCCTCAAGGATCATTGAGTCCAACTCCTGCCTCTGCACAAGATCATCTCCAAGAATCCCACCATATGCCTGAGAGTATTGTTCAAATGGACAATGCTTCTCAAACTCTGTCAGGCTAGTGCTGTGACCACTTCCCTGTGGAGGCTGTTCCAGTGCCCAACCACCCTCTGGGGCTGATGCCTAGAGAGGCTGCCTGGAAGAGAGGCTAGACAGTGTTAAAGGAATAAAGTAGGTATTTATTAAAAAGGCCTTTAAAGGATACACCTTGGGCAGTAGCCCGACCGTGGCTGCGCCCAAGACAGAGCCATGATAGACAACCAGTCATGAGTTTTCACACTTTTATAAGTTTTGGTCCATTTACATATTGGGGTTAATTGTCCAATTACAGCTTCAGGTTATGAAGTCCCATCCTCCCAGACTGCTCTCCTCAATTTGCTGCTGTCTATACTTTTTGAAACTGCAACAGTGTCCGTGATTCTCAGGCTGGAAAAGAATTGTTTTGTCTAACTAAACAGTGAAGAGAACTTGGTAACACTTTATATGAAGTTTGGAGTTATATACTAATGCAGTACAGAATCTGGAAAATATGAAAGCTAAAACATTAAGCATCAGGGGAAGAACCTTTTTATAATATCTAACTGAAACCTTCCCAGACACAACATCAGGCCATTCCCATGGGTTCTGTCATAGAGAAGAGACCAGTGCCTGCTCCTCCTCTTCCCCTCAAAAGGAAGTTGTAGACTGAGATGTGGTCTTTCCTCAGTCTCCTGTTCTCCAGGCTGAACAGAACAAGTGACCTCAGCTCTCCTCATACAGCTTCCCCTTTTGGCCTTTCACCACCTTTGTTGTCCTCCTTTGGATGCTCTCTAAGAGAGAGCATTGTATAACCCAAAAGTTCTTGTATTGTATAACCCAAAACTAACTGAACATAACTAACTAACTAGCCCCCAGCACTCAAGGTGAGGCCATCCCAGTGCAGAGCAGAGCAGAATGATCCCCTCCCTTGACCAGCTGGCGATGCTTTGCTTAATGCCAACAGTTTGGGGAATTCACAAATCTGTCAGGGCTGGGGAAAAATCAGCCTTGTTCAGTTTTCTGAGCTAGTGCCCTCCATTTTACTCACTTTATTTGCATTGCCATATTCTTGTTTGTAAGCTGTACTTGGGTTAGGATTTAAGTGGCTCAATTACTGCTTTGGTGTCTTGGTTATGCAGGACCAGTCTGTCTGCCAGAGCTACTTACAGGCACCCTTACTCCTGCTTTTCCTCAAAAAACTGGATTCTGTGTGAGCTGAAGGCCAAAGCATACCACCACACAAATTACCACTTGGCATAATAGCGGTAGTCCAAGCCTCGCTTTTCTTGCTGGAGCGTCCAAAGCTGTCCCATCCATGAAACACCTCCATCTCTGCATGTGTTTTTGGCTTGGTCACTCAGGTCACGATGGCATGTTGGTGGAGCTGGAGCATAATCCTGCTGTCTTGTGGCCCACAGATTTGCTGGGTGCCAGGTTAACCCAGGGTCACTGGGTTATGTCTTGGATGCAGTGAACAAATCTGGGTCCCTACCTGGTTAGCAGCTAATGAATCTCCCTCTGTATCGTGCCTTTTCCTGATTGGCACCAATTCTTCAGAGCTGTCCCTTTTCTGCCAAGCCTGGTACATGCTGATTGGCTAAGTGGAACAAAGGAAAACAAGCTGTCACTCACATTTATTTTCACTACCCTGCTTTCTTCAGCGCCAGAGAGGAGACAAATTAACCCTCTATCCCCTAAGGCCAGTCTACAATGCTTTACAGTGTCTAATGGATTTTAACACCTCCAGGAATGCACTCTTTAAACCAAATGTCTATACAATAACTAACTTAATTTTGCATTTAGTAGTGGGGATAGCAAAAAATGCCTGAACTAGAGAGGAAGGAAATTACCTCTTTGAGAAGTAGTTTGCATTTCTTCTTGCCAGGAGCACTACAAATGACACATTTCATGGATTTATTTGCCATGTTCCTGAGCAAAGTGTTAGAAGGTCAGAATTGCAAGCTACATGGAAAATGCACTACCAACTCTTCACTCTGTTTGTCCTGAGGGTTATTCTGGCTTACTGGGAGTACTTCTCTTATGAACACAAACTGGCTTGTATGGTCTGGGTAAAATGAGGTATTCTACTTTTGGGTAATAATTTGTTAAGAATCACAGTGACAGGAGCACTGAAAGACCCCAAACACTGAATCCTTGCTGCCTGGATAGGGTCTCAGTCCTCTGTTCTAGCTCTTGAGCTCATAAAATTCCACTAGGTGATTTGTCTCTCTGAACTGGCATTCACAGTTTCTCAGGAAATGGCTACCACAGTAGTAGGATACAATTGAAGAGGTTTTTTTTTTTTTAATTTTAAATACCCTGAGTAACGCAACTAGGGGAGTTTAAAGGAGGGCATGGGAAATGGAAAAGTTCTTGGATTAGGCTGATCAGTCTATTGTAAAAGAGTTTGTTAAGAGGTTATTGTAGGAAGGAATGCTTATAAGTCATCAGATTCTCCGTTGAAAATACTTTCTAAAATCACGATAAAACCAACTCTGCTGCTACTGACAGTGCATGCACACTGTGTTTCCTTGCTTGCTGACGTTAAAATTCTGATGCCATGGTATTTTGGCTACTGTATTTACAAGCTGAATCCATACCTTTGATCTTTGTGGGAAAAAAATGTTTCTGAGCAAGCTCAGTCTTGCAAAAAAAATTTCCCACTGCTTGATTTAGGGTAGACTGTGTTCCTTCCAATTGACAAGAAAAACCCAACATAGTCCTGCTAACAGCAGGAAAGCCTTGGTATTACCCATAAAATGGTGGTCAGGTCTTTGTTTAGATGAGCAATTCCATAACCCTAATTACAAAATGAGAGACTGAAAACTTCATTGCTGTGCTGTTTGAACATCTAACTATGATTCTAAAATTAGAAAAATCTTACTCAAATGCCCCTACCTTGGAAGAAACATTTCCCACCTTGAGAATAATTTAAGCGAACATAGTGATTAAAGAAAACAAACAGCATGGAATAGTGTAACTTGTCCAAAACACAGCAAACCAATTGAAGATTTAGAAGCAAAACTTTGCTCTTGACTTGCAATCCATACATTATCTCTTGCAGTCTGTGTTTTTCTGAAAACCTGCTTGACTAAAAAATATACTTTTTAGTGACTGGAGGCAACCTTAAGATATTATAAAGTAGGAAACAAGTGACCTGATGTTATTAATGAGAAAGATGATTAGGTCAATAGCTAATAACAAAGGAAACCAGTCAGGTACTGGGAAACTAGTTACTTGTATTGGGTTGGTATTTTCAAAAATTGTCTTCTAAACACTGCCTGAAGGCTGTGGAGCAGAATTGAATGACTCAGGATCAGTTACCTTTTAATTTTTTTCTCAGTAGGTTTTCTTTGGATATCAATTTTATGAAATGCAAGGTTTGCTGCTTTCCATGAAACAGACTGCTGGACATACCAATATTCTCTTAGACTTTGGAGTAGCAATGATTTAAAAAAAAAGTAGAAACCACAACTGCTCTGGGCATTTGCTTTTTAATTTAATGCTCTTACTGTATTTTAGATGCATAACTTTTGTTTCCTGAAACTCAATTTGACAATGCAAAGCCTGAATACTGAAGTATATAGTATTACTGTATACTTAGCCCCATAGGTGATAGTGAATGCTTTCTAGTAGAAACTGGTAACTGCTGTCATCATTAGCATGTCATCATTCAGCATGTCATCCAGCTTGGGAATAGAAACTATTTTCAATACTTTTTTCTTTGAACTTCTGAAATTGTTCTTAGACTTCCAGATTACCAGTCTAATCACGCCTCTTCATATCCACATATCCCAGTTTTCCTAGGAAGCTTTGAATTATTTACACAATAGGATTGTGTGCTCTGGAAGTAAAAGATTAGAAGCAGGGAAAATGTGAAATCTAAATGAAAAGGCATCTGGTTGGTTGGCATGAGGACTTACTCTCATGACCCAGAGGCTAAGAGTAAACAAGAAAAAGAGCAGGTGTTTAAGATATGGTTAAGTTAAAATCCTCCTAGACACCCAGGTCTTTGGCTGCAGTGTAACAGCAGTGAACACATGATCCCCACGTGTGTGACCATGGGTATGCATGTGTGCTTTGAGTGTGTGTGCACATTCATCAAGAAGGGAAGGAGCTTTCCCAGGTGGGGCTGCATGCTTGCCTTCTCATGAAGAAGCTGCCCCTCACAAAGCACTGAGCACAGAATCCTCTGACTGTGCCATGATCACAGGATCAGAATCAGAAATTCTCCTGAACCTCGATGTCGTTCAGCCCTGTGGCACCACACAGTGTTCAGGGAGTTGTCAGGGAGTGCTGCAACTTGAAAGGAGGGAGGATGTCTGTTTCTCCTTCATCCAATATCATCCTTTCCATCCAAAGGGAAAGCAGCTTCTGGTTCGAGTCCCACCAAAACTTAGGCAAGGACTAACATGGCTTAGCTCTAAGCAGCATTTCCTTTACTGTCAACTGGAACTGCGTAACACCCCTCTGTGTTGATCAAAGTGTTTTGAGCTACTGGACAATGTTTCAGTCCTATAAGTTGGAATAATTCACTTGGAAAATTTAATTTCAAGTATGCAGTGCCATCTTCAGTGGCTACAGTAGGAGAGAATTCAGTGAATATCAGCTTGAATATTTGTTGCAGCTGATACAGTAATAGCTGTATAATCATTGTTATAGTAAAAACAACTTTGACATTTCATTGAAAAATATGAGAATATGTCAGTACTATAACCACCTGTAAAATGGTAAAAAACCCCATCTATACTTCTATTTAAAACCATGTGTTCATAAGTATATGTGGCAGCTTTGGAATACCTGATGCAGATAGAGATTGTAACTTCGATGTATAGAATGACATTGATTAAATAAAGTAGATACCAAGTAGTTTATTGAAACATGACTTTTGCAATGATTCTAGGGCTTCAGGTACCAGAGGAACCTGGAGGCACCTGGCTGGAGGCTTGTTAGCAATATAGGGCTGTTCTATATCCTTATCTGAGCTCTGTTTTCTTCTTACAATCAGTGTACAAAATGCCTGTTGTTCATGCCAGTGTAGTATCCTAATGCTTAGATTTTGTATGGAAAAGAGTTTTAATTAATTTCTCAGATTCAGTCAACCAAAACTATCCAAGACTTTTTCTGTCTAAAATCTGGCTCCTGAATGGATTTGTTGCACTTAAGTACTTAGAAATTTCCATGGGTGCAGAAGAGGCAAGTAAAAAAAGTATCAAAGTTGGTAAGTATCAAAGTTGGTAAAATACACTGGAACACATACTGAAGAAGGGTTGTGTGCCCATATGAGCAGAGTCCCTGGACTTTTGTGGACAGGCACAGTGCTGGAAGACCAATAATTATTATTCTTTTTGGCGTCGTTGCCTGTTCTGTGGGGCTTCAATGTTAGACTTACAGCAGCATTAAGGATGTGCAGTGCAGTCACAAGAAGATAATACACCTGAATGAAATGCAGAAGTATTCCTTCCTGCATAATCAGGCACCTTGCTAGGGCATATTTAGCTTGTTTAATGAAGAGCAAGGGGAATTTTCTTACAAAAAGTGAGATGTGCCAAAGGAGACTTCAGAGCAGACATTAATACATAACACAGAAAAGCAGCTTACTTCTGAAAGTAGTTGGTAAGAGTTGTGCATTACACTGGTCTATCTGTAGGTTTCTGTAAGAGCTGCACAGAGTGAGAACTTTTTTTTTCCCAGGAACAGCTTACTTGCTGGTGTCTCTTCCCAAGATTCATTTTCTAGAATGATAGTAGTTCTTATAAGCAAGCAGTGCTGAGGCTCCCCTATATTCTATGGCACCTTTGTAGGTTCTTCAAAGAACCAAGGGGGTAATATTTGTTAGGGGTCCAGCTGTGTGAGAAGAGGGCAAAGAGTTAGGGGAATTAATGCAGGAAATACAGTTGACTGCAGGGACATGGCCTGTATAGGGAAATACAGAACATTTCTTGCAAATCTCTTAGCATAATATATGAAGCAAAAAAACTGCAAAAACTGGCTGGTTGTGCAATTGCTAAGGAATTGATCCTATACAGTGACAGCTTCTAAAAACCCGCAATTTTAGTAATGTGTTGCACTAAATTTTAGAAAACACCCTTTTTGTGTTAGGAAAACAAATTTCTCTGACCAAAGAATTTCTGTGGTGTACTTTTTGAAATGTTTAAATTCAGCCACTTATGTGATGTGCTGACAAAGGAGGATTCCTGTCTCAGGAATCACTGGCAAAGCAGCAGCGAGCGATTTATCATACTGCATAGGTAACATTAAACAAACCCACTCATCTAAATTAATGAGGGCTGTTGTCTGTAAAAGCTTCAGAGCTGAGCAGGAGATGTCCTGCAAACATATTACACTGGCTTCCCCAAGGAGAGACAATGTTTTTATTTCAATGAAAATATTTTATGAGCCCTGTACTAAATTCACTAGTTTCTATTTTGCCAAGGAACAGAATGATGCACTAAAAGATGAATAAGGAAAATCATCATGTTGGCTGATTACACTCTGGCTTCTGACAGTTCCTAGTTAGATAATTCTTTAATTATTTGTGAAGAAAGGCCTCACTTGAGTTCTCCATTGGACTGAAAAAATTGCTTCTTCTCATCATTCATGAGCAATCTGGCTAGGGCTCCTGGCACACAGAAAGGTTTCTGCATTACTTTGGTTTATGCATATTTATCAATGAGCCAGCCAAGTTTCATCTGGCTTCATATAATCAGAGATCAAGGACAATATCTGAGGGCAGCAGAGGTGTGCTACTTACTTCCCAGAACTCCTGGAAGTGCTGTTTCCTCCAATTTTTGACAGCTATTTAAGGTTCAGTAATCTTGTATTGCATGTTGTTACGTAAGTGCTGGATGTCTTTTACCAAGCTGATTCTTAGAGCATAGACGGAGAATCCATTCTGAAGCAACGCCTCTTTGGTTTGGGTCAAATTGTTCCAGTATTCCCCAAAATCAACAGTCACATCTGAGTCCAGCTTTCAGATACATGAGGGCTGCTCAGCCCTCCTTACATCAGTGCAGTGGGGGTGCTTGGTATTCTTTTGTGTAAGCTAGAATTGATGTCATAATTTTGGTACTCATTTCTGTCCAAATAGTTTGAAGAGGAGAAGCAGAAGGAAAGTAAAATTATGGAATTAACTAATGTTTCTTATATTCCTCACTCAGTGTATGCTATTTAGGTGACTCTAAGCATAGTGGCTTTTTAACTCAGGTAGGCTTATTCTTCCAAGTTTGACTGAGAATGTGAATGTCTTCCCAGAACAGCTACATGCTGTGAAGTGACACTTTAATAACAAATTGCCCTGAAACCTTCTTGACTAAAGGGCAGAATTTGCAGTAAATTACACACTGGGCACACGGGGCTGACTATTTTCTGCTTAGGTCTTAATCATGATGGTTACATTGAGCCATGGAAAGGGAAAAGATTAAGGCTGTACCTAGCTTAAGCCACTCAGAGCCTAGAACTTGGCAGAGAAAGGTGTCATTCTGTTACATTCCTTTCAGCAGAGTAGCTGTGTAGTGCAGGATTTGGATTCCTTTCCATGAGCACATCAGGAGCTCTGTGCATGGTATCTGGAAAACCTTTCACTCTTTTCTAAACAAAACTGATACCTTAATACATCAACTATGTTTCAACAGACAAAACAGAAGGTGTTATCAGCAGATCAGGAATAACTCTTCAAAATGCCTTTGTGAGGGTGGTAAGCTACTGATGGTCTATTAACAAAGAAACCCGCTTGCCAAGGACATGTAGGAGAGTGAATGCTGCCGGTTCTGCATTTCAGTACTGCAAAGCTGAGGTTCAACTCCACCAAGGCTTCCTACAACTGTCAAGCTGCGTCTTCTGCCACCACTGGCCTTTGTCTGAAATCTGTGTAGTCTGCATCTGACTGACCTATATTAAGTGTGCTTTCTGTTTCATAAGAAGAGATGGAAGGTCAGGCTGATGCTATCTGAACATGAGCTATGTAAACAAAGAAAAAAGTGAAAAAACCAAAGCATATAAGCCAAAAAGAGTGCAGTAGCTCCCCTGAAACTTGTCTTGGCCTAGTAGTTTTTCTGAGCAGGAATGTGCAGAACTATTAGGAAAAAAAAGACCATGGGCCTAGTTTTGTGTTCATTCCACCCATATTAACAGTTATAAATTAAATTATGGCAGGAGCTGGAATGGATTTTTTTATACGTGAAGATAGTTATTTGTTAACACTGAAAATGGCTAACATGGAAGTTACTGAAAATTGTACTCAATGTATGGCAAATATTCACAGAATGTATTTGGACATCAGAGTGACTCACATGGCTTACCATATGCATGTATGCACTGATGTATGCAAAGAATATGCTGCTCAGAGTGGGTCTGATACTTGACTTCAAGTATCACCTAATATAAAAAAGATAACTATTCAGTTTCAGTCTGAGCCTGGATGGAGAGCTCCCTCAGCTTTTGCAGTAAAAAAACCTCACCCCTTTGAGAGGTTTCCTTTACTAGCCGGCCCTCAGCTTACAAAAACCTATCACAATACATAAAACCCTTGTCTGTGTCATCTTTGTCATTACTTCAGTGCACCTTAGAATTGTGAATGCCTTTCAAACTAGATTGAAACTGCTTGTGATAAGGATTTGGGCCATGAGTCCTTCACTGTTACAACATCCTGAAACTTTCTGAAAGGTGGCTGTAGTCAGGTGAGGGTTGGTGTCTTTCTCCAGGCAGCAACTGACGGAATGAGAGGTCACAGTCCCAAGCTGTGGCAAGGGAGATAGATATAGGTTGGATATTAGGAAAAAGTTTTTCACGGGAAGAGTCACAGAGTTCTGGAATGGTCTGCTGGGGAGGTGGTGGAGTCACCATCCCTGGATGTGTTTAAAAAAAGCCTGGATGTGACACTCAGTGCCATGGTTTAGTTGAGGTGTTAGGAAACGGGTTGGACACAATGATCTTGAAGGTCTCTTCCAACCTTGTCATTCTGTGAATTCTGTGTGAATCCTGTGAATTCTGTGAACATGTTGAACTGCATTCCCAGAGACTGCCTTGGATCTGTTCTCTTCGTTACATGGGCAGAGTATGCTTCGCAAAATATTAAGCACTGGAAAGTAACCTTTTAACTCACTGGTGCCAAGAAAGAACTTAATGTATGAGGTAGCCTGTACCCAACACATCCAAAGAGAGATGCAGCTAGCCCATTCTCTAGTGGTTTTTCTAGAAAGACTGAGGCACTTTTAATTTTGCCTGAGTGACAAGAAACCTAAACTAAAAGATAAGAAGCTTAAAGCTACTGTGAGAGAGAAAAAGGAAACTGACAGACTGGGTACAATTGTCCCTTTCTCAGGGCTGTCCAGGCAAACCTTTTCTTCCATTCATCTGTGCATAGCAGACATATGTTGGTCACTAAAAACTATTTGCCAATTCTGAATTTTTGTGGTTGATTCCCAAAATTGCACAGTTCAAGTGAAGGCTCAGATTTTGTGGTGCTAAAATCACAGCTACATATGCTCCTGGATGTACGATTCACAAATGCAATGAAGAAAAGTGTTTCAGACAAAAGCATATCACAAAGGAGAAGAATCCTATAGACTTAAGCTTGATCACTATATCTGACACGCTCCCGGCAGATCTAAGCCCATCAGACATGTGAAAATTAAGTGATTTAGAGCTATAAATGCAATGTGGTTTACCCAGATCACTGTCAGAGCTTGCTTATCTGTCCTAGTCTGAATTGCAACCTTCATCTCTTTTTCAGAGTCTATTGCTTTCTGGTTTTCTTGCTCTTCTCCACATCACTGTGGCAAATTCCAGATCAAAGGCAAACAAAAACTTGGATAAACACTGGGGACTCTAGGTCTGAGTCTAAAACACAGTGGTGAAAAAATGACCTGTGAAATCCATTTCTCAAAGGCTCTGAGAAGGAGGTGTTGAGCAGCTCCAAATCTGGTGTTTCAGGCTATTTCTGGTGATGAGGCAATGCCAGCTGGTGCACAGGCTGGGTCAGTTCTCCCAGAGATGAGGAAATCTTATAAAAATGATGACTGTGTGGAGGATTGTAAAGAAACAAAAAGGCATCAAAATGCTCTAGTAGAATAGAGACTTGTGACACTCCAAAACTTGCTTGTTTTGTTTTCAAGAAGCCTGTGCGAAGTGACTACTGCATCCAGAAATCAATCACTGAAAATTCCTGAGGACACCAGTGTAAAAGACTACAATAGGCAAAATGCACTTAGGTAGAAAAGGGACAAAATTTCAGGTGGGCTCAGGGACAAGTTATCTGTACTCCACAATAAAACTCACCAGCCCTTACACTCTTAAAGGAAGACTGTTTTTTAAAAATTGGACTGTGTCCAGTGTTGAATGGGTCTAAATTGAATGGGTCTTACCACTTGATGTGGTAAGCTTGGTGAGTTGCATGAGAAGAAATAAGCTGTTAACAGGTTTCAGCTTCTCCTTCCATGGAATTCTTTGAGTTCAGTGGAAGAACTCACTTATTGCCATTCTGAATTTCAGGTTCTGTTTGGGGCTCCAACTGTTCATTGCCTAGGGAAAGGCCAAGGCCAATGGTTTAGGGTTCTGCACAGCCCCTACTTTCTGGGGCAGAAGTGAGCTGGCAGATAACAAAGTCTGTTTGTAATCAGAAAGACTGTAGTGACCTTCAGACTGAGTTGGGGCCATTCTTTCCATAGATTGAATTTGAGAGAGAAAATAATTTCTTTAAAGCTGGAAGTCTTGAATGACTTCAAGAATTCTGTAAGGCTAGACTGGAAACAACCTCTGATTTTCCAAACGTTCTCTGAATTTCAATTCTTTGGATTGCATACCCGGTTGGAAATTGATGAGCTACCACTTATATCAGGTGCATGCTTGCTTAATCACTGAAAGTCTGAACTAAACAAGCTTACAAATCAAACAGCCTATCTTAGCTTCTTGACTGTTAGCAGGGAAGTTCAACACTTTTGGGCACTGCTTTGCAAGCAGTTGTAGCAGTGGCATTGGGATTAAACCTGCTGCACTCATTGATCATGTTTGAGAGCCACATGCATTTGATGTAACTAGACTTTTAAATGCCAAGTCATCCAGAGAAACGTATCCTGCCCTCAAGACACAGGCTGGCACCATGGTGACTCTGAGTTGTCTCTAACTCCTGATAGTTCTTGGTCCTGTGGTGAACAATCTAATTACTTGTGGCAGGTATGTAGCCTCATCCAAATATGGTTAACTGATTTGCTAAGGCATCTGCTAGGGAACTAACTTAAACAAATAGTAATTAATAACACTATTTCTGTGTGACAACATTAGTGATAATTCTTAGGTTCAAAGAAGAAAAAGTAGTTTGCAATGTCTGAAGGGCCTACACAACATCTCTTGAAGTGGTAACAAGCAGCTCGGAAGAATATTGGAAGGTGGTCAATTTGTCACTCAGTGTGAGGCCTCCAACACATCAGAGAGCCCTGGTATGACAGCAGAGATCGTCCTCCTGCTGCTCTATCAGACAAGGCATCACAAAGAGAAGTTTGTAAGAACTTTATACAGGTGAAGGTACACCATGATAGAAGAGCACAACTGTTCTGTGGGTGATATAAGATAAAGATCTACAAGGCAAGTGAATTTTCCAATTTGTCCAATACGTAAAGAAACATGGAAGTTATCTGGTGGAAACTGTCTGCTCTCTTGCAGAACGCCAGACTTACATGCATGAAGGGAGCTTTCTATCATAAAATGAGCTCATCTGCAAGGAAAAAATCTGTTCCCAGCTCTGGCAATTCACTTAGTAGGTGTGGGGCACAGGGGAATATGGTATCAGTCTCAAAGCTGTGCATAGGAAAATGGTCCAGTTGGAAGACAGCAGCATGGTGTCCATGTTCTTACTGAATATTTCCCACACCAGAGACAGGGAAATGTTTTTATCCCTGTCTCAAGCTGTTTTCTCATATGAACAGCAACTTGTAGCCTTCCTTTCATCTTTCAGTTTGTACTAAGAGGTATGAAAAACACAGTTCATTCAGATCTACTGTGAACAGTATTTGTTTTGGTTCTTTTTGCTGATTTTGCATTTTATGAAGAGCTAGGATAAAGAATTAGCAAGCATCTCCTACCTGAACTGCTAGAGTAGTAGTCTTTTGGGGCAGAGACCCTGTACGGACCTGCATTAATCATATGACCTGCCTTCTCTTCTGCAGACAGCACACTTTCTCCTTGGAATGGTTGCTTCATAATCACACTGGTGTAACACTTGATTTTCTTAGAAATAAAGGCACTGGAAGTAAGATAGTTGGAAAGAACCCCATGCCTCTTTCCTGCAGGACCATCAGGTGTAGGAACATCTTGGATCCTCTTCTGATTTTGATGGGCCTCATCTGTTACTTTTTGAAGCAAATGTGTGTGAACATCCATGATATACTGTGAGGTAGGTGGAGGCATTGATTAGTCCTTTGAAACACATAATTTCCAGGCCAGAGGTTCTGGGTTCATTCCCATGTATATGTGGTACTTGGCTCACATTCCTTCAACAAGCACAAAATGAATTATCTCAAACACTATTTAAAATTACATTAAGGTGCTGGTAGAACGTGTGTTTTTCTCTGTTTTACTTCACTCCAGAGAATGATTCTTCCCACTTTCTCTGAACATGGCCTCCTCCACATCTAGGGAACATCTGCCACTGGTTCTTGTAATGGTGAAAGGGGTGCAGTGACCATTGGCAGATTGTTCAGCAAGCCAAACTTTATTCCCAGCTCAAGACATACAATACTTTCAAGGGCTGTTCATTCAATTGTGTCATTCAATATGGGGCAGAGTCAACAGATGCCAAGCTTGGGCCAAAGCAGGAAACCAGGCATTAAGACCTGGCTTCCTGGTAATAATCTTTCCTATGAACTGTTACTACACAGAAATCCAGTCCATAGCAGGTTCAGATGATTAAACCTCATGGCTATGCAAAGTCTTATAAGGACAGCTTTGTTTCTGAGAACTGCAAGAGCCATAAAACAAGGGCTAGTGGTTTAAGGATGTGAAAATATGCCCGGATCCTGTAAATCTACAAATGTTGGATTTACTTGGGTTAAATATTTGGGATGATAAACCAGTGCTGGCTATGTAGGTACCACCACTTTCTTCCAGGGGTCTTGTGCCTACAGAGCTCAGTAGCTGGTCTGGTCACACAGCTGTCAGAGGAGCTCCTGGTTTGAGTGAAACCGATCCTAGGTCATGTGGCTTGCAGTTACAATAATCTATTGTACAGGAGAAGAAATAAATTTGATGAAGCAGAACAGCAATCATCTGAGCATAAGCCTCCCAGCAGAACTGAATATCATGCCTGAGTCTTAATATCATGACCTTTTAAATAAGGCAAGGTGCATTAAATTAGCCTGGTGTCTCAGAATTACCTACCACTATCCTAGTGTCCTGACCTCACCTAATTCTGCTCTGAAAACTTAGAATCAAGCCACAAGGGTTAATAGTGTGGTAACTTCACATACCACCAGGACCTACTCAGGCAGGACTCTTGCTCTCTCTTGAGGTCCAAAATGTATACTCCATTCCTCTCATTTTTTAACCTTATGCAGCTGAGGTCTCTTGGGCTGGGGCTTTTCGTTTGTTTTGTTTTTTGTCAGAATCCAGATTTATGTATTGGAAGAGATCTGAGTAAACACTTGCAAGTAATGGAAGTTCCCTTTCAGCCCAGGAAGAAAGCAGTTTTCAGGAATCATCCTCCTTTTCCAGATAATAATGCTTGGATATCTGCATTGCTATGTGCTTGAGTTTATGTTGCGGCTCTTAAGGTGTATCCATGTTTGCATTCATGATGATGGGTGAGCAGGAGAGGCAAGTGGAAAAATCCCTGACTGGGACACCTGGGGACAGTTTGCTAGTCTAAACCAGAATGCAAATCAGAAAAAAACAATTGCTGCAGTTGAAATGGGAAGTTTCAGACTTTGTTACAGTATCCTTGGACCCCTTCTCACCCTGTCTAATACAAGGCAAAGTCCTAGTGAACGCCCTTACTGCATGTTTCTTTTGCAGGAGTTTTTTCTAGAACTGTGGGTCTACAACCTTGTCTATTATTGTTTGGAAAAGTATTGAGAACAATATGCCTGCTACTCTTCCATCTCATCTCTGTGCAGTAATAGGATATTTAGTTTTATAGTTCTGTGATTACTTCTATCAGACAAGGTGACCCTGGAATCTCCAGCAAAATATATAATGGTGCATAGAGTTCCCTTCTGAGCTACAGCCCCACTGTGCTAAGCCATTCTGGTGCCAAGAAGCCTAAACACAGTAAAGCTGTAGACTCAAGGTGAAACTTCTAATGGTGGCTGAGACAGAAACAAAATTTTGGGTCTTCAGCATGCTGGCTTGCACCCAGTTTTACTCAATTTTACAACTTCATGGAGAAAAGTGCTGAATTTCTACTGCTTAAAAAGGCCACACTGGCTTAAGGTTGTGCATGGGTTTAATATAGGCCCAAAGGAAGAAAAAATAAAAACCCAAATAATATTTTTACTGTGTTAATAAAAACAAAGCAAACAAGGCTCAAGCTCTTCTTTTTAGTAGTCCAGATGCATGTGAGTGCTTTTGAGCAAAATAGTTGGACTTTTTCTCAGGAGCAGTTGAGGCATAGGGAAAGAGTTTCATGCTTGTACACTCAACATTTTTTAGGTAATATGTCAGTTTGAGAGGAAAGAGGAAAACAGGAATACATTAATACATAGCTTAAAATTCAGCTAAAAGGTCACAAAGGATTGCTCTGTGCCCAAGATAGCTTAAAATCCATGTTTGTTCTTGGCAGCAAAACACCATCCACACACAGAGGCAAAGAGCTGGAAAATCTCCTGTCTTGCTGGAGCCATTGGAGTTTTGCTGCTCCTTTTCCAGACTTCTTTGAAATAAACATGAGAAACATGATTGAAAAATCTGAAACTCCAAGAGAAGTTCAGCATGAGCATATGAAAAGTCCTGCCATTTCAAGAGCATCTTTATACACTTGAAAGTGCATGCAGAAGTCCCAGTTCACATGATGTGATGGTAACTGCTATATCTTATTGGATAAGAGGGGCTGGGCAGTGCTAGTGACATCTCATACTTTGATTTGAGACCTTCCTAGATCAGGTTTCTGTTATAATATCAAAAGATTTTAGCAATTGCAACTGAGCACACAATTTGCAACAGGAAAATACAAAGCATAGTTCTTTTTCTGCATCCTTATTGTAGTACTACTAACAAACAGAAAAGAAGAACAGAGTTTTAATAATATTCTAGAGGCTAAATTACTAGTTTGAGTATAAAGAGGGTTGTGAGTGGTCAGCATGGATTCACCAAGTCACCTTTATTGACCTGATAACATTCCACAATGAGTTGACTGACTTGGTAGACAAGGGAAGAGCAGGTGCTCTTTCCTACCTTGACTTCAGTAATTCATCACCTCAGTTTTCATCATGCCATAACATCTTCACAGAAAAGCTCATAAATTATGGTCTGGATGAGCCAACCTCATCCAGTCTGAGACTGAAACCTGACTGAATAGGCAGGCTCAGAGGTTAGTGATCAGTCACACAGGGTCCAGTTGGAGGCCAATAACTAAAGCTTCATCTCAGAGGTCAAGTCTGGGACCAGTCCTGTCTGTTTTCATACGGTCTGCATGTTGGGGCAGAGTGTGCCCTCAGCAAGTTTGATAATGGTACAGAACTGGGAAGACAGCTGATACACCAGAGGGCTGTGGGGCCTTCCAGAGGCTCCCTGACAAGTTGAAGAAATGGGCTTCATGAGGAACCTCATGGAGTTTGAAGCGGGGAAGGACAAAGTTCTGCACCTGGGAAGGAAGAACCCCAGGAATCAGCACATGCTGAGGTCCACCCAGACAGAATAAACCTTAGTGTAAAAGGATTTGGGGATTGTCACTGAAAATCGGAAAATAAACTCTCCAACAAATTTGTTAGGTTAGAAAGCCAACACTACTTTATTAGCACTGCTGGATGCACAGGAAATCTTCCTCAAAGTATGCATGCTAAAGAAGCTATCAGACCAGGTTATATTCCTGAAATCAATACATATTCATCACATTTTTGAATACATGCATATATGCTAATTATTCCCACAGACTTATTTGAATATGGTTCCAGATCTTCTGATGAACCTTTTCTCCTTGTGACCATCTCAAATATGTCATCAAGTCATAATGTACTTCTCTGATCATTCTTTGCTCTCATACACAATCTTTGTTCACAAAACTAAGATATCAGCTGATACGTATTAATCACTAATACAAAGTAAATAAGGAAGCATTAGCTGGAACATTACTTACTAGTCACAGGTGCAGGGGACAAAACTAAGCATTAACCACAAATCTAGGGATCATACACTACAGCACTAAAGTTAAAAGAATCTTCTGACATCTTCCCCACTGCTGTATGGACTTCTTCTTTCAGAAATGTAACCCTTCAGGCAATGGTTCTGGTGTACTTCAAGTTGCCCACGAACTAGCCATGTTCCCTTACACCAAAGGAGGTTAATGAGCTGGTTGCAAACTTTCCTTGCTTGGAGAAATTGAAAAGACATCTGCACATAGTTTTGGTTCGCTTGGTTAAGGCAGTCCTGCCTGAGAAGGGAGGTTGGACCAGGTGACCTCCAGAGATCTCTTTCAACTTCAACCATTCTGTGATTCTTTATATACCGTTATGTTTTGTCTTATCATTTTAAGAAGTTTATTGAGCAGCTCTGATAGGCTTTGGAGTAATGTATCTTGCTTGCATTTTACTGACAGCACATAATCTTATGAAATAACTTATGCTGTAAAGGATATATACATATATGTTTGTTTTACAGCATAATCTTCAGACAAGATGTAAAACTTTGACATGTTTCCCATCAGTTGTTGATTAGCAAAAGTACAGCTGATAAAATACTTCCTAATATCAACTATAGACATTTAAAAATAATTCACTTTTTGCCTTGTTGAAATGCAATATGTTGCTTTATACTTGTTAATCTTGAATTTCAGACAATTCAAGGCATGGTGACTCAAGCAACTTGTCCTCTTTGCTATTTTAGGTCTGAGGTGTATTCATGCAACAATGAAACGATGACTCATGTCTAAAGCAAGGCATTAGAGTGTAATTCTTAAGTCCTCTTTTACCACTCAAGGAGAGGGTAGTGTGGAGGGACGGAATCACAATGTGAAGGAAAATTGGATCTTTATCAGTCAAAGCTGGAGGAGTAAAATGAAGTAATTTTTTTTAGCAGTTCATGTGGTATGTGAATAAAGAGTGAATTTGCAAAGTTTAAATACTGTTCAAGGGAACTGAACACATTCTTCCACTAGGTAAGTCAAAGCTGTGTTTTTGAAGGACTGTTTGCAAAATGAGCCACTGTGCACAAGCTGGAAGGTGCCTATGTTTCTCACTCAGCCTCAAAGCAGTCATTAATGTGAAGCAACTTCAGAAAATACCCCAAGCAGGCATCCTCCTTATTATGCAAACATAATGCACCTAGGCTTGGCTTGGCTCCAATGAAATTCATTCAGAGCAGAGAAGCTTGGAGGACAAGCACGCAGATCTGTAACAAGAGCAAAACATTTGCTTTCTGTCTGTATTCAGCAAGCAGCTGCAGATTCCCTGTGAAACATTAAAAAATGCTCTATTTATACATGCCAACAATACTAGCAAATTCTGGAGCTTGCTGGAGCATTCTTGCTATATGAAAACAAACTTGTTTTTTCAGTGACAGAAGGAAGATGTGAAAATGGGGGCTTTCACTGACTCATCATAATCATAGGGGTTATTACAAAACCAAACTGTTCCTCTAAACTACTATTTCCACACAAACAACTCATTTGCAATAGTGGAGGCAAGTGTCTTAGCGGAAATAGACCCCTCCGTTACTAAAAAGTTGCCTTCTTCTTTTACTGTAGATTTTATTTTAAGAAAATGGATACGAATAAATTCTTATACCTCTTCATGTAATTTTTAAAAAATTAGCATTGTATTAGCTTTTCCTCATATCTGCTTTTCAAATATAGCTTGTATTTTATAGTAGTACCAAAAGTGTAATCAAGGGCCTGTTCTGCTGCCTTCATATCTTTTTTTTTTATACATTGAAATTTTTCTGTTTGGAATAGGTAACATTTTTGATCACACCTCCTCAGACATATTACACCAAATTTCCATACTCTTAACACTTCCAGAAAATGGAAATTTTCTTCTTTACAGGTGCATCCAGAACAGATGCCCTACGTACATCAGGCGCAGTCCCTTACGTTTGTCTTGAAATGCTTGGAAGAAATGACTACTTTGGCACCAATACTTCATTGCAGGCAGGGATATCCCTAAATTTTTTATACTTAGGAAAGTGCTCAAAAAACTTGGTACTTTCAGTGGTGGCTTTCTGACCTTGTGGGCACTGCTTGGGGCTGTGCTGCAGAACCCTCTCTGTGAGCTGATAGGGATTTCTTTTTTCCTAGAGGGAAACTCAGCTGCGCCTAGGGAAGACTAGAGCCCTTACTGCAGACAGGCAGGGGGACACGGCAGAAAGACAAGCATTTTGAGAACACAGTTAATTACGAAGTTACCAGGGCATTTTGCATCTGTTCCTGCAATGAAGAAGCCTTTCAGTCATGAACATAGAGGAATGAGGGGAGTTCTTCAATAGTAGCCTGTGAACAAGCCTTCAGTGAATTTGTGTATATGGGAGGAGCCTGGATTATTCCACTATTTGGAGCTCCACTATTGGAGCTAAGTGGTGATAAAAACTGGGCACAAGATGAAAAACCCATTTGTAAGATTAGGCTTCATAAATCAAATTCTGGATTTATTTGAAAGTTGTCTTCAAGCTCATTTTTTTAGCTAAAGCAATAGCAATATACTTTAAGAGAGAATACTTTCTCTTCCATCTTCTAATAGCTCATTTGCACTTCAAAGCAAATGATTCAGACTTAATTCAGCCTTAACTATCACGACCTAATTAACTTATTTAGGTTGGAGACCAGGTCTGAATACATGATATGCTTTGCCATGCTGAGGGCTGGCTGTTCAGTCTCATGGCTTTTCCTAACCAGTTTTATCTGTCACAGCACTTCCCTTTTCCTTTCTATGCCTATGCATCTTCCTGAAAGATTTTCCATGGAAGGCTCTCACAAAAAATCCAGATAGATTATATCTATCCAGTCCACTTAACATGTTTGTTCTGTGTGGCACAGGTTTCCTACGTGGAAATGGCTAGCTTTTGTTTCTGACTATTTCATATCTATTACTATTATTTCATCCTGAGTGGTTTTGTAACACATTAGGCTTCAATGACCTGAAAGCAGACAGCTCACCCTTTTATTTTCTTGGAAAGGGAAAAAAATGGCAGTTTTCTGAGAGCATGGAAACATTCCAGCAATGTTTTTTGGTAACTGATACATTTAATCAATTTCATGCCCCCTGAAAATTTACAGGAGCAGTACAAACTAAAATATCTTTAGAAATAGTTTTGTCTGATATTCTCTCACAAAATTAGAATGTTTAAAAAAATTAATATTAATTTACAATTAATTTTGAGTTTTGTTCCTGGCAATTGCTGCGTTGAGACCTACAGAAATGAGCACAGCATCAAAGCTGCAAGAGAAATATAATTTCTGATTAACTCACTAGCAAAATTAAAATATTTTATGCCTTTTTTTTTTTTGCAAAAACCATTTACCTAGAAACCCTTACCCAACCCTAGTTATTGGACATGATGGTTCTATGGCTCTGAAAATATAAAGAATTTCTCTCAAATCTCTCTTATTTTTGTGGAAGATAAATATGTATAGACAAACTATGAAACTTCTTGTGATTGGTCATCAGGTTGGACAAACAGGTAAAAAAGTTAAAAATTAAGAGGCTGAATTGGTGGAGCTGCTAGACCTACTAAGCAAAGAGGAAGAGGTTTTAGTTTTAGGGTTAATCTTAGCTCCTAAACCATTGATAGCTGGCACTTGAGAGTGGATACTGATGGGAATATTCATCTATAGCAATTTTTTGTTTTATCCAAAGCATCTGCTACTGGATGCTGGTGAGAAGATACTAGATGGATCACAGTTTGCCCAGAAAATACTGAATTATGATTCGGTATAACTGATAATTAATTATTTGCAAGAGACAACTTGCAAAAGGGAAAAATGACCTTTACTGCTTTTAAACATTTGAAGAATAGGCCCAAGCCCACAAAAATTCTTTAATGAGCAGTTCTTGATATGTGCTACAATGCTGTTTCCTACACTAACTCCTTGCGGAACTGAAAAGAGTATTCTTTTTAACATTTTCTCTACAGGAGTCTGCATTACAAGCAAAGGTTTGCTAAGCATAGAAGTTGGGACGAATAGTTTAATACTGCCAAGAGAAGGTTTCTCAGTAAAAAAGACAAATTTTATGAAAAAAAAATAAGTTCAGTTGAAAGAAATCTTGGACTTCAAATCACAGAAGATTCTGTGCTCAAATTTAGATCCCTTTTTAAAATAAACTGAAAGATAAAGCACACCAGATTTTGAAGAAACACCTAAATATTTTTTTTTGTTTTAATCAATTCTGTCAAGAAGTGTATTGCAAGACACAAAATCTATTTCAATTAAAGTGACCACTGATTAAAAACTCAACTCTGTGCTCCATGAGGGATTCAAATCTTGACAAAAGTGTGATGTTTCCACTAATTAATATGTGGTTTTTAGTTTTTATTTCATTGTTAATTTCGAATATTCCTAAAGAGGCTTTGTCTGAACTGAGATTCTCTATACATGTGAGTATGCTAAGCAGGCTGTGTGGAAGACTGCTGTTTTGGGAGACAGGCTGAAAAAAAGCAACTCCTGTCCCACAAGATAGTGTTTCAAAGTGGAGAACCTTTTGCACTGAAAAACTCGTTTTCTGTTCAGCACCAGATGTCAGCAGAGCTTTAGGTAGCTGGCTCACAGTCTGGCTTTTTAGCATGTATATGAAACATCACATTCTATACCAGACCTACACTTACACGACAACCACTTGGTGAATTACTAATGGGTAAGGAATTGCTACTCTCTGTCCTTAGCCAGATGTCTTCTTGTGTCCCAGGTGTGAGCAGCTCAATTCTTTGTGCTGCATGCTCCCATCCTCTTGCTTTGTTTCCACAGAGACAGCTCAGGCACAGCTGTTAATTGCTCCCCCTGCAAGAGGCACTCTGCTCCTGGCAAACTCACCCAACAGCTATTACTGCCAGCTTTTTTAATTTGGTGGGTTGATCCTGGGCAGCAGCTAAGCTCCCTTCCAGTCACTTCTCACTCCAACCTCCTAGTGGGATGGGAGGAAAAAAGTGGAAACCAAACCAAACCAAAAAAGCAGTTATGGGTCAAAGTGAAGACAGGTTAATCAGTAAAGAAGAAAATTGTGGAAAAAAGCAAGCGATGTAAAAGCAATTCCACACCTGCCCAACAGCAGAGTGGTGTCCAGCCGACCTCCAAGGGTGGCTACTTACAACAAAAGCTGCCTCTCCTGGTTTTCTTGCAGAGCATGATGCTATGTTTTATGAAGTATCTCTCCAGTCGGTTCAGGTCAGCTGTCCCAGATCTTCCCATCCTAGACAATGCCCTGGGAGAAAACAGTGAGAAAAAGATGATGAGCAAGCACAGTAACTAAAACACTGTGGATTTTGCTATTAACTATTTTCAACACAAATGTAAAACACAGCACCATTGGGGCTGCTAGGAAGAAAACTAACTCCAACTGGACTCATTGCATAGAGGAGGCAAACTACCCCCTGCTGCTAGTTCAGAGCATGCAGCACGGGTAGTCTTAAATTGGTGAAGATCACTGCTTGCTGCAGCATAGCTGTGGGGTAGATCCGCAGTGAGGCAGAGCTCTAAGTCCAGTGTGGAAGACTCTAAGTCCAGCAGTGGAACAAATTGACCTGTGTTCACACAAAACCACAGTTTTTCAGGCTTGTTACCAAGGAATTTCTACAGCACTGCACAGTTTTTCTTCCACTATGCACTAGGAATGAACAGTTCTTTAAGAGCATGGAGATACATGTTTCCCTATCCACTCATCTCACCTCTCCCTACAATTTGCCACTTTTTAATAGACCTTCCTCATTTGAAAAACAAACAAAAAAGCAGCAGTATTCACCTGCTCATCCCGTGTCCTGTCCTCAGCTCTTTTCTCACTTCTTAGCAGCATGAGCTATCTTGATGCAGGAGTATAGGGCTTGGAACCCGGGGTTCAGTGCTGTTCCCCACTGTCCTCCACTGAAATCCCTGGGACCACCTTGGGAAGACAGGAGGATATGAAGAGGACAGTGCTTCACTTCAGTTCCAGGCTGAGATGTGTTGGCCTGCCCAGCATGTCTCAAAGATCAAGAGAGTGCTAAGACCAAGAGAGAGGTCTACACACCAGGAAGCTCTCTGTGGCAGCTGCCCACTTTGTCCCTTCCAGGCTCAGTGAAGCAGTTGATGCATTTAAATATGTACCTTTTTTACTTCAGTAGGACTGTATTTGGCCTTAGAGTACACTATCCATGTGTAGATACCATGCTAGACTGGGATCTGCTAGAGAAGCACAACATTCCGACTTATTTCCTGTTCATGTGGTCTATTGTTAAGTAGATACCAGTTTTGCTGGTAGCTAGTTAGCCTACTAAAACTATAAGGGCATATAAATGCATCCATTTTTAATGGATCCATTTATAATATGCACCCGTTTATAATTTCATTATATAGTACAAATGCTGTTAAGTTTTGAACAAATGCCACTTTGGTATACTGGTAGGTTGATCACTTTACTGTTTTTTGTCCTTAAACACGGATTCTTCTCTTTGAGGACTCTGTTGTCTAAATTGGAAAATGAGAAGAATATGAAGTCTTTGCATTTTTTTTATTACTAAAAGTGCAAGAAGTATTGTGCTGTTTTCCTTACAATTCTGCTTGTAGGTCAATCAATATAGTTAGCTGAGACTAACTTTTCAGATGAGCTTCTAAGGAGGCAGAACGACAGAATGACAGAGTCACATGCTCTCTGAACTCAGGCAGGTGATGCCAAAATAGAACCTGACAGGCATGAAAATTTCAGACAACACAGATCTTTGACTAGCACATAATATATTTTTTTCAAGAATATAATGCAGTTTTCTCAAGCATTGTATGAGATTAAAGGCTCTGCATAGAATCATGTGAGCATTCTAACTCATTTCCATTGAAGTTCTTAGGGGCCTGATGCAAGTGTTTGCTGATGCGTGCAAGAACCTTGCCCAGCTGTGGATTTGACTCCTGTTGTATAAAGCACTCTCAGTTCCATTATAAACCAATGTTGTTTTAGTTTCAAAGAATGTGACAGATTCACACTTGCGAAAGAATGCTTCTGCATTTTCCCTGTATCAAGGGATTTTAATGTAACTGAAAATAATTTCTTTTTTGTTTTCCAGTTGTTTGCACTCTTATTTATATTTAGATGCTTTCTGCAGGGGAAGAAGAGTGATATTACAACATAAAGGCTAGCAGCATGGGTGCATTTCTCTGCTTTAAAGCAGTCAGAGGGAAACCACTTTATAGTCAAACATGCATATTGGAAGGCAGTGAATCCAAATCCCGATATACGGGAAACCACAAAGAGTTTACTTGACAAGAAGGCTTTAGGGAAAAGAAAAACATACTACAAACAAACTTTGAAGAATTAACTTGTAGAAATTCATGTAAACACAAGTAAATAGGACAGATTTTCTTCAAATGTAAACACTTAAGTATCATATTCAAGCAAAAAGATAGTGGGTTTGGTTCTTCTAACTGTTTTTACAGCCAACAAAAGGCACAAACATGACAGGTTGCCCTTTTCCAGTTGCTCTCTCAGTTGCACAGCATGTCTTTGCTTCTTTTCTCCTCTTACTGTTGCTCAGTCATTAGAAATTTGCCTTTGATGAAACTAGTAGAAAATGCCTTTTTTTTCTCAGAAGTTTCTTTTTTTTGCTTCTCCTCTTGCTGAAGCATCCCAATGAGAAATTAAAGTAATGATCTTGGCATCTTCCAAAGGTGCTTGTTGGAGAGGGTTTTTCTGGTTGTTTTTTTGTTTGTTTATTGGAGGTTTGGGGGTCTTTTGGGGTTTCTTTCAAGGAGACATCTATCTTTTCTAAGCTGAATTCACTGCTAACAATATATAATACATAATCAGCTCCTGTGTATGTGTTAAAGGTGTGAAACTGCTCTTTCCTCCTCCTATAGGAAAATAAAAATGTTCAGCTATTGCTGAACTGAGTTGCATGGGGAGAAGAGAACATTTAGTGTTGTCACAATTTCAGAAGACTCTTGTGTTTATTGTTTGATTTATGGATTTATTACTGAGGTTTATGGATTTCCACTTCCAGCAAAATTGACAAGAAAAGCTTTTTTTTTTAAATTTAATTTTTTTTTTTTTTAGTACCATTGCAATGTATGCCAATCCTGAAGGACACTCCTGGAAGACTGTGGTCTACCATGGTATCATATTCACACTCCGGCTTGAAATGAGCAGGAGTTTTCCATTTTTGCCTGTTCTACATCAGTCCCTTTGAAAAGTGATAAGCAGGTCCAAAGTGCTGCAAAACTTCAAAACCAGAACAGACACTTCGGAAACTGCACTTCTACAACACAGTATTCTTACAGTGATATCAGTGTACAGGAAAGGTGGAGATAAGTTTAGGTCCTCAAAAATGAGCCTTTGTTTTGCAGCAACTATTAAAACAGAATGTGTGTTTGTTTCTCTGTTGCAAAAGAATATAATACTAGTATGTTGTCTCTTTCAGTAGCGTAAAATACTACATCTGAAAAGGAATTTTTTTTTTATTTTGCTCTGGGAAAAGAAAACACAACATGTTAAGGAGAAATGGCTCTCAATGTTGCATTTTCTTCTGTAATATGTTAGAGTAACAGCCCGTGCATCACGGACCAAGCAAATAAAGTGTCTTTGTCAAGGCAAGGAAAAATCCTTGGATTGGAGCTCCAAAAAGGGACAATTTTTGAATTTGACACTTCTAGGATTTGTGTCCAGTGGATGATTTTTAGAGGAGATAGGAAAACACACATGGGTGATTGCTGATTGCTCTGCGAGGCACCTCACTAGAGACATGCATCTCCAAGCAGTCAAAACTCTCAAACTTTCCAAGGCACACGGATAAAGATGCTAGCAGAGTTGAACCCTCGGTGTTAGTGAATGTGTGCAATGGCCTTGGCTGAGCAGACTGGCTTTCTCTACCAGCTCAGGGGCAGCAAGAACCACCTAAGGGTTTGAGATGGAGCCACCAGAGGGAGATACGAGGCTGCACATATTTGAGCTGCACCATTTCCTGTCTACTGATAATGCGTTCATAACCGTCTGTGCTGCCATGTCAAAGCTCAAGCTAAGTTAAACTAATTGTTGTGGCAAACAGCAGCATCATTACGCCACCAGCACTTGCCAAAGATGAACATTACCAGTTTAAACTTGCCTCTGGCAAAGCCAATGCATGTAATCTCAGGGACAAAAAACAACAAAAAACCCCAAAATCAAACCAACCCAAACCAAACAAATAAACTGAACCATCACCCAACAAAACAGCCCTCAAACAAAATTCTTGTTTTTGTTTTTGCAGATCTATACAGCTTGTTGGAGAAGTTTAGAAATGTAGCTCTGTGCTGTGCACACATAATTCATTTTATACCTGTTACTGCTCTACTTGCTTCAAACTGAGATCCAAGAAACCATTAAGTTTCTGCAAATATTTTGGCATGGGCCTTTGGAATAATTCTAGTGAAGCTCAGCCTGCTGGGTATTTTTCTTAGAGTGTATTGCAGGGAATTCATGTTGTAAGAGACGGTCTGAAGTTTCCCTCATTTTTGCCTCACGATCGTCGCAAAGACCCTCAAAACTCTAAAACTCTCAAAAGACTTTGCACAGAAGTTCTGGCCTGTTTGAGGTGGATGTTTGCCAAGTGATTGTTTGCAGCTGTGTTTGCTGTGCTGCCATGGTACGCTGCCTCGATCAAGTAAGCTGCCTTGAGCAGGGCCTGGCAAGGGGCAGCTTGTCCCCACCTCTTGGCTAAATGCACTTTCTGTGGTAACTTTGGTGGTCCCCATGGAAAATCCCTTATCTTCCTCACAACCACCATGATGGACGGCGATTGAAGCCCCCNTCCCTGTGGATTGTGACACATGTTTTGAAAAAATTCCATGGAATTTCAAAGTCAATTCTACATTCAAAATAATCCTTCAAAAGCAAGAATGCAGACTACAACAAAAACACTTACTGAACTGGTTGTAAAAAGTTGATTCAGACAAACTCTTGGTTAGATTTTTGTTCTCTAGGGATATTCTTTGTCTTTTTATTCTTTGTTTCTTCCTTTTTTATGTCCTTCCTAGACCATGCCTAGTCATAGCTTAAAATGAAGAAGTTAAACATAGTAATAAAGTAATAAATAATAAAGTAAAATAGGTTATAGGAATAAAGTAATAAATAAATATTAAATATAGTAACAATGAAATAATAAGCAATAAAGTCATAAAGTAGTAAAGTAAATGCAACTGATTGAAAAACTCAAGCTACAGCTGTCTGTAAAAACTTGTCGATTTCTGCTCTGGACCAGAACGGGAAAAGACCCCACAAAATTATGATAAAGTTTATGTGAAAAAATGTTGAACTATTTTGACAATTTTTATTTCAGTAATTCCAAATGTAAGTCTTTTCAGGCTGCATCAGTAACAAATTGTACTTCTGATGCCTTTTCTATTGTTGCTTCCCTTCTAATCCTGCTGTCTGACTATGGGAACTCCTTCCATAATACCTCCATTTGCCCCTGATTTTAAATTACCCTGTCTGTGTTAGAGACTAAGAGAGAAGAAGACACAAAATCTTGGAAGAGTAAGAAGTCTGGAGTTAGAACCTGTGATTGGCTGGTCAATCACCACGTCATATAGGATACGAAGGGAAAAAGGAAACCCATGAACAAGACAGGTAGAAACACAAGAATGATACAGAAATGTAACTGTGATAAAGATGAGAAACAAACCTGGCTAACCTCAATGGGATACCAATAAATTTGGAGGCACAGTGGAGCAACTGATAAGGATGCCCCTCTCAAACGGCGCAGGATGCTGGAGAGGCTGATGATACTTAGCAGTTGCTGAGGATTCAAGGAAGGGAAAAGGTCAGACATAAAGGAGTGCAGGAGGAGCTTTTAGGAGGTGCCTTTAAGATGAGACTGGTCACCATGTTGGTGACTGGTCATGTTGACTGAGACTGGCACCTAATTACTACAATCTGTTCTACCTTCTTCTTTACATCCTTTCTTATCTAACTGCATAGTCACTGTTTCTATCTCATGTGCATGACTGCTGCAAGGACTAAGTGCCAGCTACTGGGCGAACTGATGTGATGAATTTGGTGCCAGCAGCTGGAGTTGGACCAAGGGTTTTGGTGCTCCAGACCTGTAGTGGCAGCTACCAAAGTGAGTGGGGTGTCAGTGGCAGTCACTGGAGCAGAAAGGGGTCTCGACCACCTGTCATTAGGGTTGAAATGGTGCATGTCCAAAAAGCCCTTTATGATGGATAATGGAGCAATGTGAGGAAAGCTGGTAGAGTAGTTGTTAGAAAGGAGCAATGCTCCTTGTTAGAAAAGGTCAAAATATCTTGGGGGTTTTTTGCCCCCTAAGGATGAACTCAGAGACAACACTGAATTGCTCATAAACACTGTGGAGCAGAAAGAGAGGAGAACAGTGTTATTTCAAATGCAGAATGGTATCAGCCAGATTTTATTAGTTGTTTTTGTGCCAAGTATGTATTTAGGCTCGAAGTTAAAAGAATCCCTTACTGGTATAAGATTGTGGGATACCTTATCAAAGGGAATATTTTGGCCCCAAAGCATCAATTAAAATAGATCTCAGAATGATTATTTAAAAGAATTTATCTTGACATGGCTACCCAAGTTCACAAGTGACTTGTTTTTGTCACTTCTATGTTTATACAGAACAGTTGGTTCAGAATCTCCTGTTAGCAAATGTGCTGAAAAAGGTACAAATGCAATTCTAAGATCCTCTATGCAAGGCTGGTCTTCAACCTTACCCCAGATATTCTTTCTGTAGTATGGCCATCTCGGCTACTGTCATTCTGTTGCAGGAGAAGAGTTCAAAAAGCAGAATTCATGTGTTTCTTGATGTATCACGTAACACTAGGTCTTGGAGGACTTGACATTGTGTGAATACTGAGTTTTATCTAAGGAAAACTGGATGCTTCTCCTTTTTTCTCTTGACCATTATGGGTGCCACCACACAAGGGTTCACACACACACGAGCTCACTCACACACACACACACATACATATGCTTTTACTTATGTATGCAAACTGTATTTACTTTTGTGTCCCCACCTAAAATAGTGAAAGCACTGCACATGTTTGCTGCACAGGGACTCTGGACATTGTCTCCTATAATCTAAGGAAACCTCTGCTTTTGCGCTGCTTTGAAATTTGCTATAATTGATAACTGATGTGGCTGCTTCACTCTCATGAAAGCATCTGAAAAAGCCCCAATATTTTTGTGCCTCAGATATTTTGCATCCCAACACTGCCTGATGTTAACCATATATAGTTGAAATTAAATTTTTTTTTTTTTTGTAGGTGTGAAGATAGTCTTATGGTCCTACTCTTTTTAAGTCTGATGAAGGTAGTGGTGAGTACACAGTGGTTAACAAAAGAGGCAAATAATTAAGATCTTAGGGACTTAAGTCTTCTTTAAGACTGCTAATGGGAGAATGGAAAAACTTCAGCCTGAAGGATGCTGAATGGGGTGATAGTTCAGTTCTTCCAGACACTGAGCATCTCTAAGAATCAGCATATTTTCCCTTCACCGAAAGCAGCTGTCCATAAGGACTAGGCAGCTTTTCTGAGTCAGGATACAGCACGGTGAGAATTCCTACTGCTGCTGCTGCAGCATCCAAAGCTACTGTCACCAAGTACAGGCTTACATAGAGACACAAGACAACATGTGCTCAACTTCTGCTGTTTCTGTTTTGCTCCTATATGAATTGTCCATAGCTTCTACAAAAGGGTAGAAGGAATGGAAGTCCTGCAATCTACCACTGCTGAAACAGCTTGTTGTGAGGGTGACTGGACAATCTTTGGTGATGGCTGGCATGAATTACAAAGAGCTGCTGGTAAAATACAGACTCTGTGTAGCAGGCCTGATACTTAGAAATGGAAATAAGACAGTAGTTTGATGCATGTTGTTGCCTAGAGTTTGTCTGATCTATGCTATCAGCACACACTTACATGACTTACACAGCGTTTTGAAGTTTCAAACTTGTTCTAAGCATAAATCTGTTTAATGATGCAGAAGTCTTGTCAGCTCTTCATAAAATGCTTAAGATGCAAGAGGCATTGTCAGGATCTGCTTCTTGTTATCTGCTCACCATTGCTGATCAAGCAAATGGCTTGCTGAGTTGTACCACTAGAGCTGGCACAGAAGCTGTGGCTTCCTTGTCAACAAGCAGTGCCACAGAAAGAGACCTGGGGGTCCTAGTCAAGGGCAAGTTGAACATGAGTCAGCAGTGCCCTGGCAGCCAGGCGGGCCAGCTCTGTCCTGGGGTACATCAGGCACAGCATCACAGCAGGGCAAGAGAGGGATTGTCCCCTCTGCTCTGCACTGGGGCGGCCTCACCTCGAGTGCTGGGGGCAGTTTTGGGCGCCACAATATAAGGAAGATATTCAATTCTTGGAGATCATCCAAAGGAGAGCAAAAAAGA